>CALZFC010000080.1:507500-532500 GCA_945643635.1 Allodiplogaster sudhausi
AATGAAGCTAATAATAGTATAGAGAAAAAGAAATATTAATTTAGAAAACAGAGAGAAGAAAAAAGAAGCACTCAAATAGCTTTTAATTAATGAGAGAGAGTAAGGGAAGCTATCAGACGTCGAGCAATAGGACGATTATCAAAAATTGTGTCCGGCAAGCTATTCCAGTCTTTCACTACTCTATTAGGGAGGAAGTATTTAAAGGCATTATTTCTACATAGATGATGGGTGATTTTAAACCGATGACCCCTAGTACGACTGGAAGGTAGGACACAAAATATTAGCTTAGGATCAACATCAATCAACTTCAGGAATATTTTATATGTATACATAAGATCATTGAATCGCCGTCGAGATGAGAGGGAGTGACAAGAGAGAATAGAGAGGCGTTCAGAGTAACTAGGGTGCTTTCCTATTCTTCTGAAAACAAGGCGTGTGAATAGACGTTGAACGTTTTCGATGGTGTTTGGTAATGATGAAGAGAAATCTCGCGAGGGATTCCAGATCTCACTGGCATATTCTAGGATCGGACGCACATATGTAATGAAAAGACGCATAAGTAGTTTAGGGTCGCGTGTTCGGAAGCTTCGGAGGATAAGAAGTGCTCGAGAGCGTGCTTTGTTACTAATAATTCGGATATGTTCGTTAAAGGAAAGATCATGAGAGATGGTTACCCCTAGATCGCGGAAAGAAAGACAGATAGAAAGAGGAGTACCATTCAAAAGAGGGGAGAAGGAGGGGTGATTGTGACCAATGGGCATAAACTGTGTCTTACTAGTGGAAATAGTTAGTCCCCAGCGAGATGTCCATTCTACTAGGTTGTCTAAGGCAAGTTGAAGGAGGGAAATATTTTTGATCGTATAGATTTTCGCGTCATCGGCATAAAGAGTACAGGAGGCGCCGGGAGGGAGACATTCGGGAAGATCGTTTATGTATATAAGGAAAAGGAGTGCAGCAATAACAGATCCTTGGGGAACACCAGACAGAATTGGATAAGCGCTTGATGCCGCGTCTTCAATGGTCACGCAAAGGGAACGTTCGGTAAGAACCGATGAATCGTAGCAAGCAGCCAGAGATGCCATAGGCTTCTAGCTTATGCAAGAGGAAACTAATAGGAACTGAATCGAAAGCTTTTGTAAGGTCAACAAAAACGGCAGAGACATATGAGGAGGAATTGATTGCATTGTGCCAATCTAGGGCAGAGACCAGGAGAGCTGAACTACATGAACGCTTGGTGCGGAAGCCGTGTTGAACGGGGGAAAGCAAGTTGTTCTCTCGAAGGAAAGCATTTAATTCCTCGCAAATGATCTTTTCAAGAACTTTTGAAATGGCAGATGTAAGGGAGATGGGTCTGTAATTGTTGGCATCAGAGGGGCTACCTTTCTTCTTGTAAAGCGGGCGAATGAGGGCAACTTTCCACGCACTGGGGCATAGGCCGTACAAAATAGATTTATTAATATGATAGATAAAGGGACAGCGATTGCATCCGCAGTGCCTTTTAAAAATGCATATGGGATATGATCAGGGTTGGTGGAGTTTCGGAAAGGGAGTTTTCGAAGAAATGATGAGATGCGGGCTGGGGATAGATCAATAAAGTCAAGAGTTGCTGTAGTTCTTTTAGGAAAAGAAGGCGGAAGCGTAGATGGAACATTCATAAAAGAGGAGGCAAACTGTCGAGCAAACAGTTCAGCCTTTTCAAGATCATTAGAAATCGATTCCCCGGACGGAACCTTGAGGGAGGGGATGGATGGCTTTTCTTTTAAGCGGCTGTTAATAAAAGAGAAAAAGTATTTAGGGCTGCGAGAGAGAGCGACACGTTTCTCTTTTGTACGTTCTAGCTTGCGAAAGGCACGGCGTAATTTGGATGATTTTGCATGAAATGGGGCAAGGCCAATTAGATGGCGTCTTTGATAGAGTTTTCTAGCAGATCGAAGAAGACGGAGGATATTTCTAGGGTAACGAGAGAGCCTGGTGCTAAGAGTTCGAAGAGGGACAGTACTAGAAATGATATCTCTTACGATGGTGGAAAATACATTATATAGGGCATCCAAATCGGTGCAAGGCTCCAGCAGGGAAGACCAGTTAAGAGAGAGCAGAATGGAATTGGCAAGGTTGAAGTCAGCTTTATTGTAATCAGGGAAGATTCGCTTTTTAATCTCAGGCCGTTGAAAGGAGATATGACACCTTACTAAGCAATGATCAAGAGTTGGAAGCGGAGGAAGTACTTTGCAACCCTTTGCAAGGTCAGGATTTGTAGTGAAGATCAGATCAAGAATACTATTGAGTCTGGTTGGTTGCAAGACAAGCTGTGAGAGACCGGCAGACGAGGCGAATGAAAGCAGCAAAGAAGAGGGATGAGAGGGGCCTACGGATGATGCTGTATCTTGTCTATGCCAATCAATTTCTTTACAATTAAAGTCGCCGCAGATGAAATGAGGGCAGGAGTGTTCAGTTAGAAGATCATATAGCGATGAGAGAGCATGGCTGAAGTCAATTTCGGAACAAGTAGGGCTCCGATAAATGACAGTAATAATAATAGAGGCGCGTCCAGAGTCAATTCGAACAGACAGAAGCTGGCAGTAGTCGGAGAAAGACAGAGAGTGCAGGAGTGTGGATGAGAACCGGGAATTTAAGATTAAAGCTACGCCCCCTCCAAGGAATTCAGAGACGCGATCACATCGATAAACTGTGTATGAACCACCTAATGAGAGAGACGAATCGGAGAGTCGGTCGGGGCTTCCCCAAGTTTCAGTGATGGCTAAGAGATCAATTGAGTGGTTTGTCATGAGTAGATTATAAATGTCAAGCTTATTGGAAAGAGAGCGAAAATTTACTAAATAGAGACTAAGCAGAGTGTTCTTTTTGGTAGACAATGCAGATATTGATGTGCACGGATCCGTGGGTATACTAGGCAAAGAGATGCAGCCTGAATTGGGTGAGATAGATGCATGATCCCTAAATGGAGAGACTCAGGCAGAGCCAAGAGATTGCGAGGGGGCAGAAGGGGAAGAGGGAACTCCGGACGAGAGAGAGGAGGAAAGGGCAGCTGACTGATCCATCGCCAATGGCGACGCCTGAGGAGTCGGCTCGCTTGGCTGCATCATCTTCATCCTCGTCTTCCTCGGGTTGCGTAGCGAGCCTGCGCTTGCGCTCGCGCCCGTTGGAGAGAGCAGCAACGGCAGAGAGCGAGGCAAGCTTGCGGGCGAGGACCTTGTGAGAGAGGGGCTGCTTCTTCCGCCGACCACGCACAGAGGGCGTCGGTGGCGGAACATTCGAGAAGGCCTGCTCAGGGGAAGAGGGCATTGCAGCCCTGACACGGTTGCTGTTCACAAAGGTCCTGGAAGAAGAGAGAGAATCAGACCCCCTACGGCCGCCGGAGGCGGCTTTTTGTTGGTTTGCTAGAGATCGAGGTGGAAGGGGACGTGGAGAGCGCAGCTCAACCACTTTTTCATCCCTCACAACAAACCGCAACTCTCCGCATTCCGCATTTCGCTTGCCGGCCTCTCTCCGCGCGGCTGTCTCCTGCGCCAGCTGCTCGGGTGTCAGGTCGCGACGCCAATAGGCATGCGGGTTCACGGCGACTTCAGGATGCTTCTTAGCTCGGGACTCAATGGATAGGAGGGGTCTGTATCTCGACCGCCAGGAACGCTCCACTATTGCATGGACACGAAGGACTCGCTCGTGAATTGAACGAGAGAGAGAGAGAGAATGAGAGAATTTAAGAGAGATGAGAGGGAGAGTATGAGTGAGTGAGAAAGAGAGTTATGGTAGACAGAGGGGAGAGAAACGGCAGGTCTGGTGATCAGCGCGAGCAAGTTAGCACTTCCAAAAAGGAAATTTAAGCGCCGCCCACTTTGAATGAGAATATTTCAAACTGTACAGAGGCGTAGATGTCAGAAAGAATGAATAGAGGGAAGTATCAACATACCATTGGATTCTTACTTTTTGAGGCCGAAAATATTGATGGTATGGTATGAATCTCTTAGACAAATGACTCCCCTCGCCAAGTTATTCCCTTTGTGTTGATGCTCTCCAGTTGTCAATACTCTTCCAGAGTTGTACGCATCTGGAATAGGAAGCTTGAGTCGGCTGTTCTATACAATTCTATCTTGCCGTTCCGTAAATACCATTTTGTGTGTTCTAGCTGTGAATCAGCAATGAGTATTTAGTTCGTTTTATTTCTCAAGTTTGTTTTCTTCCTTCTTCTTTTTCACATGTTACGTGATAAGTTAGCATCTCTTGCTATTTCTAACCCCTTGCGTGCTATTTCTCGGTGCACTCTTGTGGTGAGACTGCATGTTAATTATTATGACAAGTAAGCATTGTTTTGCTAACATGAGTTTTTCAAATTCATAAGTTAGTCTGGCTGGTTCGCTCATAATGAAAAAAAAATTGGACGACAACTAGGCATTATTATGTAAAAATTAAATTAGGTAATGTAATATGCTATTTTTCTTATGAAATGTGTCCCTGACATGTCTCCAATGGACAGTCCCGTTAAACATTATTGGGTCCGATATTATTAATACTATTAGTATTATTAATATCGGATCCAATAATATTGAGCTGGACTGTATATCTGAAGTATCATGGAGAATGTCTTGGACATTTCCCAATCGCTTGTCTGAGTCCTCGAGAATAATCGTGCGGCAGCACTTATCACTCAGTGGCTTTATTTTAATAATTTAAATTATATTTAGCGGAAATGGAGCGAAAATTCTGAAGGAGGGAAAAAGGCAAAAGATTAACCGAATGGCCTTTTAAGGTAGAAAAGTAGCAATGCGTCTTTGCTTCCGCGCCATTCGCCTCTCCTTCTGCCGATGTATCAAAGTTCTTGTCTTCTCCGTGATTGTTTACCTCATCTCCATTCTTCTCTTCCTGTCTAAAGAATATGAATCAGAGAGGTTGGCGGGATTGTGAGAATTATCTTCAGCTCAATGAAGTCATCTTAATGTCTGAGCCTTTTACTATAATTATAGAACATTATAAAAAAATGTACATGAAAAAGAAGATAAAATGGTCAGTGTCGCGCTGTAAGCCTCCTTCACTCACCCTCCCTCATTTTTCCTTCCTTACGATTTCCTCGCGCTCTCTCTCTCCCCTCTCTCTCCCTCTCTCTCTCATCTCTCCCCCCTCTCTCTTTCTCTCTCTCCCTCTCTCTCTCCTCTCTCTCTCTCTCTCTCTCTCTCTCTCTCTCTCTTTTCCAGCTCCTCTCTCCGCCTGCCCGACTGTTCGTCCTCTCCTTCTCCTCGACCGATTCTCTCCGTCGAAAGCTTCATCGTCAATGACACTGAGGAAGGCGGACTCTGCAACCGCCTCTGGGAGATGATCTCGTTTCTCATGCTCGCACGCCATCTCGGCAGGTTTGCTTCTCATTCCTCTCTCTCTCTCTCTCTCTCTCTCTCTCTCTCTCTTTCTCTCCCTCTCTTCCTCTCTCTCTCTTCTCTCTCTCTCTCTCTCTCTCGCTCTTCATCTACTTGAGAGATGCCGCAGTGGCTCCAACGGGAGAAGCATCTCAACGCTACCGCGGTGCCATCTTCGACTCCTTGCCCTCGCTTCGAAAACTTCTGGCACCTTGCCAGGTGGATTTCACGTCAATTTATATAGAAGATGTTCGCACGTTGCCTGAACATTGACGCCTGTCTAGTAGAGAAAATAAACATAATTATTATAACAAGAAATAATTTATAAATTCGAAGGCGAACGCGTCAGACGCTCTTGAAGTGGACGTTGAAGGACTAGGCGACCTGGCCTTCCGGGATATTCCGGGCGCTCTGGATGAGAAATATCCTGGATGGAGGAACACGCGACACGTGCGATTTAAGCAAATCTTCCTGCTACAGGCTAGCAAATTCCGCCACCATCGCTATTCAGTTCTTGTCCTCAAGCAATATCTCTCTCTCTCTCTCTTTCTTTCTCTCTTTCTCTCTTTCTCTCTCTCTCTCTCTCTTTCTCTCTTTCTATCGTTCTCTCTCTCTGTCTCTCTTTCTCCTTCTCTCTCTCTTTCTCTCTCTCTCTCTTTCTCTCTCTCTCTCTCTTTCTGCCTCTCGCGATCAGCATTCCCTTTCTCTCAGCAGCTGAACATCAGAATCCATAGCATTCCTCCTTTTCCAGAGCCACCGCTACTTCTACGGCGGTCGGCAGAAGGTGCTCGAGCTGCTCGAGTTCCCGAAGGAGGCAGAGAAGCACGCGAACGAAGTCATGGTGCCCGGAATGCATGCAACGGATGTCAAGTTAGCAGCGGCGATCTGGCAAAACTATATTATATTATGCAAAGTACAACCCCCCCCCCCTCCTACACGTTCTGAAATGAGAAAAAGAGATGTCTTCCCCCCAACAAAAGAAGTAGTATTAAAATTATTATTATTAAAGTTTTTTTTAACCTTTTTTCCTAATTTGCAGTATTTGTGTACACGCACGCCGTTCCGACTTTCTCTATCAGGAACTCCACGCCACCTTGAAGGTGTTCGATAGTATAGGTAGGCCAACAACAAACTTTTTAAAGCTCCCTCTGTCTCCCTTTCTCTCTTATCTCTCTCTCCTTTTCTCTCTCTCTCTCTCTCTCTCCCTCTCTCTTTCTCTCTCTCTCCCTCTCTCTTTCTCTCTCTCTCTCTCTCTCTCTCTCTACTCACTATGGTTGCAGCCGAAACACCAACATCTCGCCGTCGCTTAATCGTATTCGGAACGGATGTCGCGTGGGCCAAGCGAGTCTTCGCTGATCTCCCGAAGTCCGCTGGCCTCTACTATCCCGTCATGGTAACAATTTATTCATTTAATTGATTTGTTTATTATTACCGGTTGTCGTCTTTGAATGGTCAGCATTTCTGTGATCTACAAGAAGCATAGAGCAGCAAAATTGAACTCTCGTCTTCCAGTTCATAAGCGACTCGCCCTTGCACGAATGGACCTTCTCCAGACTTCACTGCCATGCCTTTCTACTGACTGGTAATTTCAATTTAATTATGGTATGGCTATTTAATTTCTGACAAGTTAAGAAAATTTTAAATGTACAAGTTTTATCCTTCTATATTTTCCTCACTTGAGCCCCCCTCTCGACCTACGGCTGGTGGCTTGCGTTCTTATCGCGCAATCAGGGGAATGTCTTCTACGGTAGTCGCTTCTTCCGCCCGGACAAGCCTGACGTTATCTTCTCCAAAGAGGTCAACTTTTATTATTTACATATATATTTAATTGTTAAATTAGATTTATTATTATTAACAAAAACTCTTTAAAAGTCCAAATTTTCAGGACTTCATACCAAAAAAATGGCAGGAGATCACGAACTACGACGACAGCCAAGCAGATATTCCATGGAGCATGCGATCCCCGGCCATTGTCGACGTTGTGAAAAAGATCAGGCTGAGATTGCGGAGGGTTAATCCCATGTACAGAATCTGATTCTCAGCAGCCAGAGGTGACTGATAAATATTTGATATAATGCATCTCAAGAAATCTACATAGAATGAAATGAGCGAGGCAGAGAGAAAGGTGGGGACGAGAGAGATAGAGAGAGAGAGACAGAGAGGAGAGAAAGAGATTGAGATATACAGACAGACAGCCAGACTGTTCCATGATCTTTGGTCCAATGATTTTTGGTCCAATGATCTTTGGTCCAAATTTTCAGTGATCTTTGGTCCAATGATTTTTGGTCCAATGGCAAATCTCTGAATGATTTTTGGTCCAATAATTTTCATTAAAAATGATGTTTGGTCCAATGTTCTAATTCTTTATTTTTAGAGCTAAAATCGACTGCGATGGGCCTCACTGTCATTTATTTATTGAGAATGCAGAGAAAAAGAGAGATAGCAACACTAATTGATCGTTATTAATTATTAATGTGAATCAATAAGGATGAATAACTTGTTAATATTCTTTTTCGTTTGTATTAATAGAGAGGGGAAGGCTAACTATTAATGTAAATAATGCTATTTCAATCATTATTGTCAAGGCTTTGGCAACAATAGGCTGGTCCCCTCTTCTCTCTATGAACACACATGATGAATATTAACTAGTTATGCATTATCATTCACATTAATAGTTAGCCCTCCCCTCTCTATTAATACACATAAAGAAGAATATTAACAAGTTATTCATCCTTATTGATTCACATTCATAATTAATAACAACTAATTAGTGTTTCTATCTCTTTGTGTCTCTGCATCCTCAATAAATAACAGTCTGGCCCATTGCAGTAGATTTTAGCTCTAAAAATAAAGAATTAGAACGTTGGACCAAACATCATTTTTTATGAAAACTATTGGACCAAAAATCATTAAGAGATTTGCCATTGGACCAAAAATCATTGGACCAAAGATCACTGAAAATTTTGACCAAAGATCATTGGACCAAAAATCATTGGACCAAAGATCAGGACACCCAGCCAGACAGAGATGGGTACGTGAGTTTGGAGAACGATAAGGACAGTGACGCAAGAGCGAGAACGTGCAATAAATGATAGATTGAATGGCTTCCGCTCAACCCATCCATACCATTCATCTTGGCCTATATCCATTTCACATTCTTCCCACTACACTTTTACACGCACTTATGAATAACGGCTCTTGCCTAAGTGAGTTTTCCTCTGAATCATCACTTTCATAGCTGATCATCTTGCTTTGCACAATCCTTCGGACGTCATTCTTTATTCCTCCGTCACAGTACTAATAAAAATACTTTGGCAAAACTCGTCAAGAGTAAGACATGTAATTGATGACTCGTCCTTCTTCAAGGCACAGGAAAAAACGCGGATTGTGATTAAAACGAATATGAAGATGGGCCAGAGTCATATATTGCAAAGGAAAGCTTAGATGACATATCTATCGTGGTATGCGGTGAAGTAAACTTATAATCTACCAAGAGATCTACACACGATGATATTGGCACATAAACCCTAAGTCAGTTTTGTCGCCCTCAGGAGCAGCTGATAATACAGGAAGTTGGCCCGTGAAACGGGAGAGAGGGAGAAGCGACAGACAAAGTAACAATAATAATAATTGTTTTTTTACACAATTGAGTAGATCGGGAGAGCGAGAGAAAGATTGAGAAAGAGAAGCAGAGCAGGAAGATCGAGCAGAAAGAGAAAAACGAGCGAGAGGCAATGAGAGAGAGATATTTATATCTATACGGAGAGAGAATAGGGAAGGCAAGAGAATAACAACGAAGGAGAGAAAAGGGAGGTAGCGAGAGAGAAAGAGAGTGGAGAGAGCGAGCGAGCGAGAGAAAGCGAGATCCTTTTAACGTGGCATGCGTTCCTTCATCAGGTCATCGAGAAGAACCGGCACCAGGTGCAACTGTAATTCGACTTACAGTGAATATAATAATTTATCAACGAAATATGATACATCTGAGAGTACGCAATGTTTCTTTCAAATAAATATTTTATTTCATGAGGCTTCTAGGCAAAAAGAGTCACTATTTCGTTAAATATTTACAAATAAGAGAGAAAACACAACTAACGTTAGTCTTCTTGCCATTCACGTACACTGGTTGCTTGCCAATAGATTCGATGTCATCGACCACTTCTTCCCAGCTCGATCTTTCCATCTGAAAAAAAGAGACTTACTATACCTCCTTCTAATAGTACATCCCTCAAGAAGCCAATGAAAATTCCCTGCTTTCTAAAAGATATATGATAAAAAGTCAAAAATTATCTTTAAAAAAACATAGTCAACAACTATCTTGAAAATAGAAGCAAAATTACCCTGTTCAAAACTTCGCAGTCATCCACGCCAAACGTTGTGGCTATGAGATTAGGCAGATCCGAAAGCTGCAAATTAAAATGGATTGAGGAAGCGTGCTTACCTTTCCACTTATGGCATGAACATATGCGATATTTTACCTATCACTATTTATTGTTTCACATTACTCAATTCTTTGCAGATAATAAACTTCAATTTTTGTCAAAATTCAGTTAAATAGAGAACACACTCCATCAACAGTATGTCTTAAAAACCAGACTCATATTTTGGAGAGACTGCCGAGTATTTATTGGAAACATAATTGGGAATTACATTAATATAAACAATACTACATAGTTACGAATGAATGTATTACTGCTCATAATTCATCAATTTAGATATTAATAATGTGTGATGAGAGCCAAATACCTGCATTGGACTAGAATACTCGTCGTGGAAGTAGACAGCACGGACAATAGTCTGAATGACTTCTTGCTTGAAATTGCCGGTTGGAGGAAGAGCACCCTCAAAGAATCAGAGAACTGTCATCTGGCGGCTACATCGTCATTTCCGAGTCACAATTCCACAAATAGCTCAGGCTTAAATTTTTAAAAGAAATAAAATGAAATAGAATAGGAATATACATATTTATATTAGGGACAAATCATGACTCAGTTTTTCTAAGTAGACATTTATCATTTCATTATTTTTAAAAAGCCACTTTTCTTTCTAAAACCAGCAATTATTTGGTCAAATATTGATACTAAAGAATTATACTACAGATAGATAGAAGTATTAAAAGGGAGGGGAGGCGGGAATTATGAGCTACTTAAACTGACCTTCCCGTGCTGTTCACTGACGAAGTCACAAATGGCGCCGTACCAGCTCAACCCAGTCGTCTGCGAGTGCACGCTCCTTGTGGTGACACTGAACAAATGGGAGGTTATACTTGGGGGTCTATAATTAAGAGGATTGCCAAAAGGTGGTGGAAGGGACCCAATGGAACCTTGCCGAAGCGACTGATCCGAGAGGGGGCCTCGTAGAGAACTGGCGTGAAATCGTGAAGGTGTCCGCAGAATCTTAACGAAAAGGACTTTCTTGCCGCAATAAGTGCTAAGAAGAACAGTAAAGTGCAATCTCCTAAATGACATAGTAAATGGTGAACGGAGGAAAGTGAAACAGGAATTGGGGATAAATTAACGTTATCGCATTTTGACGGTTTGTTGAATTACAGCAAGCAAGTAAATAAAGGGGCGTACAATGCTCGCGTTTTTCTAACTAAATAAACAAGTGGTAAAAACTTACGATTGGACTCGTATGGAGTGGATCTCGCCTTTGGATCACAATCCAGCGTGTTCTGGTAGTCCCGGCCGCGTCCACTGCTGGAACTGCCTTGCTCACTCTGGCGGAAGAGACGTGAAGATGAAGAGGCGAAGGCCGACTGAAAGAGAAAAGTTAGAATGAAGAGAAAGAGAGAGAGAGAGAGAGAGAGAGAGAGAGAGACAGAGGAAGATGGAACGAGAGATCCAGAAAATCATAGCAACAGTCCGCCGCGGCAAGTGAAATCGACTGACCGGTGCTTCTCTGCGGGAAGTGTTCGGGCAAGGAGAACGTTCGCCTCTCTGAAGATGATTTCATTCATTCTCAACTACACTTCTAGCTCTAGTTCGACTGACTTCCTCAATTTCCCAAGGCCGTCTACAGTTTCCATTACTTCTCCTACTGTAAGTTATACTCTAGAGCCATATAATTTCATTCAATTGAGTAAAATATAAATAACTCCTCTACCACTACCAAAAGGCCTCTTACATGGCTGGCAGTTTCCTGTTCGTGGTTGTTGCCGCGCTGATCAGATGGAAGTCGACCGTGTGCTCCTCTCTCTGCTTCCTCCTGCCCTCGTTCAGAATGACTCCACTGCTGCCTCTCAGATGGCTGGCGAGTAGGCGGAGCCTGGTGCTCTCTCTCCTCATCCAAGTTACTTCTGAAGCGGTCCGTGCGGTCGTCCTTAAACTGAAACTAATTTTTTATACATAAATAAGAACACTTTCATCAATCCAATATAGGTAAATTTTAAATGTCATTATTCTCTAAAATGGCACATGAATTAGAGGCGTGCAATTTGTTGAATGGAAAATAACATACGGGTGAATAACGGCGAAAGACAGAAGAGTGGCGCGAAGATTGGCGACTCTCTGGAGGCACTCGACCATCATCCGGATAGTTATTGAAGCTGCTGCTTCGGTCTTCCTGCAAAGGAGGAGAGTTTAGACATCTGCAGCAATGCTAACAAATAAATAAGGCAATAGAAAGCCAACTAACAACAAAGGAATTTAGCAAAAGTAACATAAACAATCGAACAATTAAACTCTATAATAAGCAGAGTATTTTTTTTACAAAGTCCTTGTAGACGATGTTGTCTAACCACTTGGCCCCAGTATTGACGGTGCCTGCCTTCATCTTCGCGTGTTCGGTCATGCCAAGCGTGCTGGTCGAACTCTGATGGATGTCGACCATTCGCTGGCTCTCTTCCGTCTGCCGCGTGCTTTCTGTATCGATCGCTTTCGTCATCCTGAATTTAGCTGCGTTGTTAAATTCAATATTGTAATTTGTTAACATATCCATCACAAATCGTTTTTTTATACTTCTAAAAAATAGAATTCGCATAATTAAAAGACTATAATAATAAATAGAACAGAATCTACACTGACCATTCGGCCCCTGCCCGCCTGCGACTGGGGATACTCCTGTCGATTCTCTGGCGGAAAGTAGTTTTGGTTCGGCTGGTAGTTGGGACTCTGATGATTGGATGCATAAACAGTAGCAGATGGAGGAGGGCCAGAAGCAGGTGGAGGCAGAGGAGGCTGCTGCGCGTATTGGGATGAGACACTGTTGGCCGGCACTGCTCCATGTTGTGCTGCAGCCGGAGCCTGATTCCACAAGTGAGGGGACGCACTCTGGGGTGCCTGACCCTGGTTGAAGAACTGCTGCTGAGACTCTGCCGGTGTGGCGGGAGGAGGAGTGGCGGAGTACTGAGGGGGATTCTGCTGGTAAGGAGGCGCCTGCTGAGCCGGGTACAGCTGCTGGGGATGTTGATTGGTCTGGTAGTATGTCTGCGGCGCTTGGTAGGCTCCTTGGGGGTTCTGGAAGGGTACTTGATGGGGCTGGGCCTGGTATTGCCCTTGCTGCGATTGTTGCTGTCCTTGATAGGGTCCTTGTTGAGCCTGGTACGGCCCCTGCTGGTTCGGGTAGAGTCCCGACTGGGGCTGCTGCATTCCTTGCTGGGCATTGTAGGGTTCTTGCTGCTGCAGAGGCGGCTGATATCCTCCATAAGCTGGAAGATTCTGCTGAGTCTGCATGTGATCTGAAATTGCCAGAATAAAGAAGATAAATAAGTAATTTTCAAGAATAAATGCATTGTATCTAAAAGTTAAAATGGTAACTATTGATTGGCGGGTGCATCGGCTGAGTCGGCCCTCCATATCCTTGTTGCATCTAAAAGCAATCAGTATTACATCTTTCAAACTAGCCTTAAAGCAGATGAATAAAATGTTTGCAGTTATCCTTTAAATAATGCCATTTCCCCTGACGATTTAATACAGCCCAGCTTACACTAAAAATTGTGGAGAAAAAAACAATCAGATCCTTTGTCTTCAGAATATAAACAAACATCTAACTAGATGAAAACAATAAAAGCGAGAAACGACAAATAAAACAATCTGATTGCCCCTTCACACTATCTGGTGAACTGTGGGCTTCTTTGTACCCTGCTTTTAACATCCCTGATTTGAACATGGTATTCGCAAGAACAGCCAATTCAGAACCCTTTCTCGATAAATGAGTCATAATCTTCTCTACCTGATGCGGAGCTGCAGCAGTCGGATAGGGCATCTGTTGCTGCTGCTGCTGAGGTGGCGCCACTGCTCCTTCCTGGGAAGGAAATGGCTGCATGCTCGGCTGATTCGCGTTGTACGACGGCGTTTGCTGCGTTGTCGGTGGCGGAATCGAATACTGCAAATGGAGCACAATTAATTGCGTAAAAACGTCATGCTTTCATCAATATACTGATAGAACCTACTTGTTCGAACAGAAACGAAACTAGCTGAGGCTGTTCCGTTTAGAAAGTTTAACACAACAATGGATAATATTGTTTAAAAAAAATGAAAATTTGAGACCCCAATGATGCAACAAACATAGGAAAAAGCATGCTACCCAAGGAAACGACAGAAAACGCGATGCCAAGGAATGAAGCAACTCATGCAGTACCTGATGCTGTGGTGGCGGCATACTGAAGCTACTCTGCGGCTGAATCTGCCGCCCGTATTGATCGAATTGCTGCTGCGAGGGCGGAGGAGCCTGTTGCTGCGGAAGAACTTGCTGCGCGGAAGGAGAAGGCAGAACCTGCGGAGGCTGCGGAATTCCTGGTTGCTGTTGCTGGTTCGGCGGGTAGACCGTTTCCATTGGCTAAAATGGATGCACTCGTCAAAGCACCCAAATTGCTTGAAATGAAAATTAAACAGATACACATACTCGGTGGTGTTGGCAACACCCACTAACGAATTTCGTCATTAACCACATTTTCCAACCCCCACCCCATATTTGACGCAAATCTTTTAACCAACAGAGATTCATACGCACATCTCATAGGGATACAGGAAAAGAGAAAAAGGTCAGATACTACTGATTATGGCAATGCCAGCCGGGCGACAGACTTGTTGATATGGTGGTGCGTAGTAAGTTGGAGCTGGTGGTGGAATTGCGGAATAGTTGACATTTGGCGGAGGTGCAGACGGATAACAAGCAGATGGTGCCGCTGTGGCCGGTGATGTGTTGACCGAGGAATAGGCCTGGGCTTCCTGACTCCAGACGGTCTGCTGACTCGAGGAGGGTGCAGCATTGTTTTGTTCTGCTGAGGCCGCCCTCTGCAGCCGCAGTTGTTCTTCGATGGCAGCAGATTCGGCAGCTCTTCTAAGATAGTCGGCGTATTCGGGGAGTGGTATCGGGTGATACACAGGCAGTTGGGGGCCACCCGCTTGACGATCCTTCAGCAGCCTCTCCCTTCCATCCATCCATGGCTCGTCATTCATCGTGGCATTCCGCACTTCACGACCCTTGTCGACTGCCTTCTCTTCTTTCTGGCTCGTCTTCTGCTCCTCCGTACCTGTCCAAGTATTGCCCTTCGGCTTCTGCGTATCCGCTTCCACCTCCCAGGGCTGCAAAACAAACAAAACTGGGATGGATCTGAACAAGCGTAGCTTCGCTCTGCCAACCGACAACGCGGCCCTCGTTATGGACAAAACAGTGGCGTGTGGGATGAGGATATGAGAGTGACAGTAAGTACTTGCGTGCTGTAAATACAGAATGAAGCAATCCATGAAGGACAAACGGCGAAACAAGAAGGAAGTTGAAAATACAAGGTTGACTGCCAGCAACAATATGAGAAGAACACTAAGCACCATCACAACCACTTCACTCATTTCACTGCCATATCACTGTCTAACCATCTAAGCATAAGGTGGCGGATTTTGATCGCACCTGTCTAGATCGATAGTCCAAGTCGAGAAATGATGATAACCATTTTTACTTTTTCCTAAATGGCCTCCGGCGATTTTATATTGATTTTCCATGTTTGCATAAAATCGCGGAATTTAGTGGCTTTAGCACTGTCAATGTCTGGCTTTACCAATCGAATAGCCCTGCGAGGCGCAGTGGGTTACGTGCTAGCTCACAATTTTGAATGTCACAGGTTCGAACATCATTCGGTTGAAATGTTTTGCTACGGGTACCATTCTTCCATTCCCACGCCAAAGGTCGAACTTCATTAAAAAAAATTTTTTTTTTTGGGTAAATTCATTCCAGGGTGGTTTTCGACGAGGGGAAAACGAATATCATATTCATTTCTTTCTATGGCTTGGCTTGGCCAACCACCATGGCAAAGTGAGAATCTTACTTCTCCAACCTTGCCTAACTAAAAATTAGCTCAAGATAACAAATACATATGATATTCGTATTCCCCGTACCGAAAACCCCCTTGGGAAGAATTTTAGTTAAAAAAGTTTTTTGAAAAAAAAGTTCGACTTCAGGTGTATGAATAGTACAATTGTACCTCCTGCAGGTGTGGAATTCAAGTTTGGAGAAGTACATACGAATAAATTTATTCCGATGAGAGGAATGTTCGTATACATTTCATTCTACTTGTCTATAAGGGCATTGGATATTAGAAGGTGTTCCCTTCGTCCACTCTTGCGAAGCCATAATGACCTACCTATTAGGTTACCCTGCTCCAAAATGTCAGTATAACTTTTTTTTACAAAATCACCACGGGGGTTATTTGGTGCGAGGAACGCGAATATCAAGGTTATTTTTTTATTCTGCCCTCATTTCCAAAAGTACCGTGATAGGCATACATAGGGTTGCCACCTGGAAGAAGACTACTTTCTGCTTCCGAACTGTTTAGGTCATTGTGGAATCTCAAACCTGGGTGAAGTGGACACCTCTCACCGGAATAATTTTTTTCTTATGTACTTCACCAAACTTGAATTTCCAAACTGCAGCACAGCAAAAAGTTCAACCGAATGGGGTTCGAACCTGTGACGCTCGAAATTGAAAGCGAGCGCGCAACCCACTGCGCCACGCATTCCACGATTTTTAGTCACAAGCAAGATACCGACAATAGCAAACATTGGTCAGCAACCGACATCCTCAATTTATGCAAATTTTTAAAAATCAATATAAAATCGCCAGAGGCTATTTAGGAAAAATTGAAAATGAAAGAATCATTTTTTCGACCGTAGTAATCGATCTGGACAGGTGCGATCAAAATCCGCCACCTTACGCTTAGATGTTTCCCTCGTAAGTCTTCTTTTCGCTATCTGTTACTGGTATCGGCCATTTCCAAACTCTTTGGTGCTGGACATTGCGGATCGCGGAGGTTGCGAAAGGGTTCTTAATTGGGCTATAATGAGTGAAGTGCACTTTTATCCAGGCATCCATTCAGGTTGCCTTTCTCATCGAGAGCCGCATTGTCAGAACCAGAGCTTATGCTATTTTTAAACAACAACAAAATAAAATGGAAAAAAGTGGTGGCAAAAAATAAATGTAAAAAGCACCAACCAGCGGATCAACGGCGGCAGCCTGCTCGTCCCACGTTCGAAAACTGGACGAAGAACTCTTGCCTGGAGCAGGGGCGAGTGGCTTGGATTCGGAAGGGGTTGTATTCTCTGTTCCAGATATGTTTTGGATGGTCAGAGATACAAGTGGCGCTGCCGAGGGTGGCGGAGACTGTTCAAAGGGCAGCGTCTGAGTGGGAGGAGATTGGAGTGAGGGAGGGGCGGACTGAGTTGGCGGAGCCATCTGAGTGGGCGGAGCCATCAGAGAGGCCGGAGCCAGTGAAGCCGGCGAAGCGCCTCCCGCTTGGCTGGATGCTCCAGATGATGTAGACTCCCCCTCTGGTAGTCCAAGACGCGCCTAAACAAAGGCAGATAATAATTTGGCGACACGAAAAAAGGTCACAAATCATCTTTGCATTTCTGAACTTAGAGTCCTTCGAAAAGAGGAGTTTATTAAGGGCAATTGAAATGACCTTTCGCTTGCTCATCTTCTTCTTCCTCTCCTCTTTGGCAGCTGCGATTCTCCGTCTAAACTCCTCGTCATCCTCATCTGATTGTTGGTCCAAGTTCTGCAAGAAAGGCAACTCGAACCATAATCGTGTGTGTATATATGTATATATGTGTATATATACATATATTCATTTTACTGCAAAACAACATCTAATTGATTTTTTAATCTTCAAAGCAAACACCGCTTCCCATATTTACAACAAAAAAGATCTCAGGATAAAACGAAATCTTGACCAACCGAGTCTCCACTATCACTGCTTCCATCTGCCTCCTCCCTAGCTTCGTTGTCTTTCTTCATTATCGCATTCGCCTTGTCCGCCACCCCTCCAGCGTTGTTGTGACGCCTTTAATAAAGCTAACATTTGAACGTTTCCCAAATAGTAAATGTACCCGTAGCCTACAACTGGCACACATTTTCGCAGCTTTTCCTGTCCAGAGAAAGTTCCATGGAAAAAGTTTTGTGAAAGAACAAAATTCTTATGCTTCTTCACCCCATTATCAAATGTTGAAAACCGAGGCCAACTGATAGCTGACCTTCCGTTATTCATCTTCGTGCCAGAGCCTTGAGCCGTCTGAGAACTGTTCTCCTGAAAACATTAAATCCTTTTTTTCTTCAATTATCACGGGCACAAATCCAACATTTAAACATGGTTCAGAGGTTAAAAAAAACCCAAAATCAACCAACACTTAACATGGCTCTGAGTCTGATCGTGAGGCCTTATCACGCATTTCCAAAACAAAACCCCCGTATTATTAGATCCACATTTTAAGCCATTTTTCCATAGGGAAACTACTTACCAGGCTCCCGAATGGTATAGCTGTTTTGTCCTTTTCCCGAGGATGGGGACAGGGAATGGAATGAGTGAGATGTGGAGAGAGGTGTATAACGAAGAATGGAGAAAGCCACCGCTTGAGCAGAAGAACACGGAGCAAAATGAAGTGAGCTCACCGATCTCGTCACTCCATTATGCTAACATGCTTACAACCGGGCGAGCTCACTTCACCGCACTCCGTTCTTCTCCTCAAGCTTTGCAATACATATCTCTCATAACTCTCCTCGCATCACACATTCCATTCCATGTCTCTACCCTTGGGAAGGACACCACTAAGCAAAACAATAAACATACCGGTGCCCCAGTCTCCTGCCAGGTCAGCACGGCGGCCGGAGGAGTGGCTTCTCTGATAGGGGGCGTGGCTTCTTCAATAGCTTCCGAAAGAGGGGCTTCTTCAATAGCCTCAGCAAGAGGGGGTGGCTCAACAGGAGGAGGAGGAGGAGGAGGAGCAGTTTGATTCCGCTTCTTCGGCCTGAACTGCCTTTGCTCGGGCGGTGGTGGAGCGGGCGGCAGCCGCGTGGCCTCTTCGATCTCCTCTTCCGAAAATACTGCAAACATGATTGCAATTGTAGATATCAGGGAGAGAGAGAGAGATAAGAATTGTATGCGGCATAGTTGAAATTTTTTAATCCCTCAGCACTAAACTGGATGCGTGAGTATTTATCTCGCTATCAATGACTCCTTTCCACTCCGACTTATCGCTCTTTCGTACAGCTCTATCAACTTTGGCTGCTCTCTCCATCACTTCACTCTCTTACACTTCAAGTAATTAAACCCGGCGTAGCCTTGAAAGCCCCGCAGTATGAATTAGTGTTCATATATGTTTATATATGTTCAATTGCCATGCTCATATTTGAGAGATAGAGAGACTAACAATGTATTGTGTTTGTAAAAAAAAAAAAAGAAAAAAAAGACAAACGTTTCGCAGCCTGTTGCAGGCCTATGAAGGAGACTCCGTCCTTGCCTTCGCCCTCAAAGATGAAATAGTTAAAGAGTGCAGTAGTTTCTTGCTGATAAGACGGTGAGCGGAAAGTAATGGAGAACCGGAAAAAGATAATCGCGAGCGACATGGAAGAGGGGAATGACCGGGATAGAAGATCGATTCATTTTTCTCTTTCCGTCAAAGTACTTTAGCGCAACGCTGAACAAGATCCGCTGCATGACTCAAGGCCAGGACTTCTTCAACAAGGGTGCGTGCACCGACCTTCCACTGCATTAGCACTCCTTGCAGCGGATTTATCGATTGATTCCCACATCATCCGATGCATTGTTGCATATCGGGAACATTCAATCTCTATCGGCCTTCTTATTAAGAATCTTCGTGATCTCTCTGGGTAGTTAAATAGACGATTCCAAGGCCTGTGATAATTCTGTAGACGCTTCTCTGTGTTGGCTTCCCTCATTTCACTATCTGATGTTAAGTCCACCATGAAAGGCGGAAAATACCGTAATATCCTAATAAACCAGAAAAGTTTATATATCCGTATGAAGCAAAAAAAAATCGAGGCCGGCTTCGTCGCTAAATCAAAAAAGGTTTACTAATTTGGGAGAATAATAAGAAGACATCCGGACAACTCGCATGGCATACATCAAAGAAAGAATAAAATGAACAAACCGCCTTGCCAAGGTCGTGATAGGCAAAAGTCTGAGCGAAGAAGGGAGCGCCTGAGCCAACAATGCACTTTTCGATAGAAGAGCGGCCAGTCAACCTCTTGCACTCCTTAAACATGTAACCAAGCAATTTAAAATGAAAGCAAGAAAAGAAAGATCTAGACTATGCTTCAATTCCAGCAAATTCTGTGCTGCTGAATAACAAACACATTATCCATTTGCATCACTCTAATACTGTATTATTTTCAAAAAATTAACATAATATAAATCTAAATTAATTCGACATTTGATAGGGAATAAACACAGGGGCCAAAAAAGGTAATTTAGTCATTCTGGAGTATTACGAGACCGCAGGGAACAGGGTTGAAATCAGCCACATTTATCTGGGCTTTCTAGGGAAGGGTATTCTGAACGTATTCTATCCATACTGTAGACTCCGCAGTTCTCACAAACTGAGAATGAATACGTTCAAACCTCCTTGTTCAGATTGGTTTCGAAGAGTTCCAGGTACTTATTCTGCACTCTCTGATACGGAATGGCCATCACTTTGCCGTCGCCACCAGTTAGAGATGGAATCTAAATAATTACATTAACATTAATAAAAAAATCTTCTAGTTTAAATCCAAATGAGCATTCTCACAACAACCAACGTAACCTGATAGTTGTCATTTAAAAGCTGATCAAAGAAAATATGCAAACCTCACGGCGCTCGGTCTTTCTCTCCTCGAGGACTAACTTGACTACTTCGTAGAGCTTGTTGCATCCCTGAAAGAACGGTACAAATAACTAATTCTCCATGATACAAAATCAAATCGTAAGAAATTGTATCTTAAAGTAGTGTCATCTAAAAATAAAAATTAATACAAAATAACTTACCCGCATATAATTAGCTTGCATCTTCGGGTCGTTCACCCGCTTCACCTTCAGATCTGCCAGTTTTTCCTTTCTGAACAATATCACGACGTAGATTTAATCTACCTCAAATATATAAAATGAAATTAAGATATAAATATTGTAATCCTCAAATTTTTTACTCCAGAGCATGTCAAATCAAACTCCTAATCATAAGATTAGCTTTTTTAAAGACTTTTTGTCCTCGAGGGCCGAGTTGTTGGTTGGCAGAGCGAAGCAACTCTTGTCCAGTTTTGTTTGTTTTGCGCCATGGGAGGAGAATAAGGTGGAAGCGGATAAGCAGAAGCCGAAGGGCGATAGTTGGACAGGTACGGAGGAGCCGAAGACCAGCCAGAAAGAAGAGAAGGCAGTCGACAAGGGTCGAGAAGTGAAGAATGCCACGACAAATGACGAGCCATGGATGGATGGAAGGGAGAGGCTGCTGAGGGATCGTCAAGCGGGCTGCCCCCAACTTCCAGTGTACCACCCGATACAACTTTTTATGAAAAAAATAAATAAGTAATTAAAATTGACGCACTTCGCTTTCCCGTAGGAATGGCTGTTCCGGATATCGTCGCGAATCTCGAGACTTTGAACATCGCCACAGTTGGGAAGAAACCTCGTCACACCGTCCTGGCCCCGATTGCCTTTGCAGATATCCGCCTTAAAAATATAACCGATTTAAACTAAGATTATTTCTTAAAATTAATGTAGAATAAAATTCGACTATCTCTTCTAATAATAGGATGTGTTTATTCGAAACAGCAACAACGTAAAATATAAACAACTTGGTCGCTTCTAACACCAACCAGTACAACAGCAGTGTCTAAAAAGATCTGATATTTACTAAGAACCCTCCTGAAACGGTGGCATAGAATATTGGGGACGCGAAAACAATATACAGACACTCGAACTCATCCGATTTTCGGAAACTTTTTATAACAAACAGGTTGCATACTCCTGTTTCTTGGTGTTTGATCCTGCCAAAAATCTTTGAACTGAGATGGTAAAAGACTGTAGAAGTAGGCATGAACCAACTCGGTTGTCGAGGAAGTGCTCGAGAGACGCGAGCTTCAGCTCTTTCCTCACGAACTCGTCAACATACTTGACATCAGTTCGCTGTTCTTGGTCCTTCCGCAGATCCCTGGAGAGGATATGGCAATAATTAATTACAACACGAACAAGATTGATTTCTTTGTTTTCAGAAAGAAATAATTCTCCTTCACCTCAGAGCCGTCCGGATCTCATGGACGGTCATTCCTCCAGCAGCCAAGGATTCTCCATCCGACATTAGAACGGCGAAGCACAGATTGGCAAAGTCTTCCTAAGGAAATGGCTTCATACAATCAAATTCCTGCGTGTCCCACCAAAAAAAGAAGAATTTAGCAGCACATTGACAAACGGTGCAATAGCTCTTTTCAATTCAATTATTCAGGTTTGCTGCGTAGAAGAATATGCCCTTGATATAACAAAATGTACAGCTTACTTTGAATTCCAAAATGAAATCTCGAAACTCAAGGAAGCTAGCAGTAAAAAGAGAATTAAAGAAAGCGCACAATGGGGTCCAGTTTGAACTTGATGAGATTTCCTGTGACTTGATCGTCCGGCAACGGTACGAGATTGTCATCCACGGGCACAGTCGAATCTGAGGAGACAACCTGGGAATATCGATGGAGTTACAACGTTTACACTCTTGAGAAATCTTTACCCGAGCCATAAGACCATACCTTTCATCAAAGAACAGAGTCGAACTCTGCACGAATGAGGGGCGACTTTAGATACACATTCAACACTATTACCGTAAACTTTCGCTGTTACAAAAAATATCATATGCTTCCGTACCCTGGTGCATCACAAGATAATAAATGTAAATATAAGGGGAGCAACTAACATTGTCCCCACCACCACCGTGGCCATACGCGCGAGGATGAGCGTATGGATCTGACATCGTGTCGTACTGGCTGCTGCTTCCGTTCAAGGTCGACTTTACATGAGAATATCAGAGGTTTCAATCAGCCAATTGGGTTGTGTATGTCTGTTAGGGTCGGGACTATTCAGTATTGCAAACTAGACCAACAACGACAACAAAGAATCGACAATTCCCTACACACCTCATCTTCGCTGCCGATCTCTGAATCCGTGATGGGTTCGCGAGAGAAATCAGTCCTGGAAACATAGAAAAACTGCTGACAAATCCGTCGTTATCCGGTTATCCGTACACACCGACACAGACTTTTTATTCGAAAAACAAATCCTTTCAAAATTGAATCTTTAAAAAAAAGAAAGATGAATGACGCAACATACTCGCTGGTATCGGAGTATTCCTCCTGATATCGACCCGCCATCGCCAGCACTGCAAAAAATTCCCATTTAAAAGAACCGGACAAGACATCAAAGGTCATGAACAATAAACATTTTCCACGATAATTCTTTGAGGGTGCGCGTAGTTTTTGGTGCAATGTGAGCGTTGTTTCATAAACATAAGAACACCGTACGCTCAATATTACACCGAAACATTTCGTTTTCAGATTCAGTTAAAAAAATTAAGTTATCGGCCTGTTCAAGATGACCGAATTATCTAGTTTGGCTTATCTGTTTCTTTAGCCAGAAAGTGCTTCTTCTTTCTCCTCTGCACTCTCCAATAAAATGATATACTTCGGCAAGCAATACCGCATGGATTAATGTGATTGGTTTGCAAAGGAATAGGAAAAAACCGTTTATTTGAAAAGATAAATGCAATGGGATAAACAGTAAGCAATGCATGCTGCTTTAAACTCAACAAATCGTTAATTATTGTCAGGTCTAGTAGCAATTATATTCTTGGAGCACGGGAGTAATGGCTTCTGAGGTATACTATTTCTATTCACAACCAACTACCGCTGACCGTGCAGTGGAGGCAGTGGAAATGTTCCGTGTCGCGATATGGAACGTAACATTTTACACTACCTCTTCTGCTCATGGTCTTGGCAGGAGGTCAACAAGTCAGATAGGGTGAGGATGAAAATGGAAGAGAGAGAGAGAGAGAAAGAAAGGGAGAGAGAGAGAGAGATTGAGAGAGAGAGAGCGCGCGAGAGAGAGAGAGAGAGAGAGAGAGTAAGGGAGGAGGGACAGAGTTGGGAAGGAAATTGGGAGAAAGGGTGGGAAGGTAGAAGTTAAGAGATGGAGCAAAGAATTACCGAGTACGGTAAGCCTTGCGGCCTGCCTGCGATCTAGGAAAATCTAAAAAGATAAAATCGATTACAATATCGGAAATGGAGAATGCGCTCCTCTTCATTGGCTTCTTATCAGCACGCGACTCTTCACCATTCCGAGTTACCATTGTCGATCGAATCTGTGAATCAGAGACCTGACGTCAGAATATGACGTGACCAGCGCGTGAATCAGTAAGATAATGTGGAGGAGAGAGAGAGAGAAAGAGAGAGGGAGAGGGAGAGAAACAGATCGGAGGTGGAGCAGCCGGGTGCCGGAGGTGTACTGGCCGTACGACCTGAACTGCCCCCAAGAGTTCAGCTCTCCGCTCAGGTGTCCATATGTCGTTTCTCTCACTCTCTGTTCTCTCTTCCTCATTCTGTCTCGCCATCTCATTCTCTCTCGCTTTCCTCTCTAATCATCTCTTCCATACTTTCACTCTACCTTGTTCTCTCTCCTTAAACCCTTCTCTCAGGCCATCGGTCCAACCAGGAAACGGGTTTAAAAGATGCTGTCAGCATAATTTGAAAGCTACCGTACCTTTCAGAGTTAAACCGTTTTCAGATCTTTAAATTGCGCCTGTGTTCAAAGCAATTCAGGTGAAAACTAACGTGAGCGGAGGAAACTATACGAATCTGGGGATTGAAAAAAGCTATTCAAGTCTCTCATTGTCTAAATAGAACTATCTATCCGCTCTTTCTATGTCTCCCCTTATTGTTAGAAAATACTAACAAGATCCAATTTTAACCAATCGTAATGTAGTTCCTTTTCCACACTATAACTTATCTCTCCGCATTCTTCAACTGCGCTTTCCCTTTTGTTTCCCATTCGTGTTCAATAGACTTCTACACAATGAAAGGCATAATAAATGTAGTCGTAAATAAGCTAGTAGAGATGAAACCTAAAGATAATAGTGGAGTATCATAGACAACCTGGAAATGTACTACTAAAAGAGCGGGGAGGAAGTAATCACCGACACTAAAGATGGAAACGCGGACGGAAAGAGCGACGGGGATAGATAGAGAGAGATAGAGATAGATAGAGATAGAGAGAGAGAGAGAGAGAGAGATAAAGCGTGAGTGATAGCGAGAGAGAGAAAGAGAGTGATAGAGAGAAAGAGAGAGAAGGAGGGAATAGATGATACACAAGTACCAGGTGAAGAAAGACCACAGCCAGGGAGAGG
>CALZFC010000080.1:535000-722500 GCA_945643635.1 Allodiplogaster sudhausi
AGAGAGAGAAAGAGAGAGCGAGAGAAAGAGAGAGAGAGAGAGAGAGAGAGAGAGAGAGAGAGCAGAAACCGAGAAGAAATGAAAGTAGTCGGAGAAAACGGGACAGAAATGCAACGTGAGAGGAAGAAACACCAGAGAAGGCGGAGAGCGAACCAAATGAAATGGGGTTGGAAGGGGAAAGGGGGGTGGTTGCAAAAGTGCAATGTTGGAGGAGGGGGGGGCTAGGGAGTGGAGAGGGGTGGAAGAGAGAAAGGAGACAGAGTGTCAGAGGGAAAGAGAGAGAGCAGAGAACGAGAGAGAGAGAGAAGGGAGAGAAAGTGTGGGGGAAGGAGAGAAGGAGAAAAAGAAAGAGCGAGAGAGGGAGAGAGAGACTGCCACGACTGAAACTCTGCTTCCCATCCAACCGTTGTGCGCACCAGCAAGAAGGAGAGAAAAGAAAGAGAATGCAGATAAAGAATGAGGAAGGGGAAGGGGGCGACCATTTCCGACTGTGAAAGGGATCTAGAATGATCAAAAGAAAGCACATGGTTAATTAGGAAGAGAAAAAAAGAAAGATTTTTAAGAACTATGTAAAGCCAAAAGATTACGATAGCATATTCAAGAAATTTGTTTCCTTGGAAGAAACAGAGGAAAATAAAGTGATCTTTAAAAGAAGGAAATATTCATGCTCCAGTTTGAGCAATATATTCAGCTAAAATTGTTCTCTATCTTTCTCACAGTCTCTCTCTTACTCTCTCTCTCTCTCTCCCTCCATTCGATCTCTCGATAGCACCATATTAGCTCCTATCGCACTTTCCTCTACCATCGCTTCTCTACAACTCTTCCTCCCTCATTTTGATGCCTCTTTCACTGTTACCCTGCATCTCTCTCCCGTTTCTCTCTCCCAGATGTCTCTCCTTTTTTGATGTCCTACTAAAATCCATCTACCTCTTTTTCTCCCCCTTTTTCTTTTCTTCTTGTCTCTTTTCTCTCTCCCATTCACTCTCTCCTTATTCTTTACCTGCTCCTCCTTCTCTCTCTCTCTCTCTCTCTCTCTCTCTCTCTCTCTCTCTTCTCTCTCACCCTTTCTCTCTCTCATGCACACATACGTCTACGCTAGTGTATACGTAAGTGCATTCATAGGGTGATGCTGTCTAGCAAGGACTGAAGCCTTGCATCGGCTAGACAGCCGGCCATGCGGGCGCTCTCTTCTCTTCTCTCTCTTTCTCTGTCGCACTCTCCCGCTCCCCTACACTCTCTCCTGGCCCTCTAGTCGTCCCTCGTCTCTCTTCTCTTCTCTCTTTCTCTATCGCACTTTCCCGCTCTCCTTCACTCTCTCCTCGCCCTCTAGTCGTCCCTCATCTCTCTCCTCTCCCCTCGGGCAATGTTCGCTCGCTTTGCACTTTCCCACTCTATAGACTCGGGCCCTTTTCTCCACTTTCGAAGCTATCTCGGTACGGAAAATTTTAGTCCCCATAAAGACGTTTCACTCTCTTTCTGTCACCAAAAGATGCTTGTTTAAAAATAAATTTCTAAAATTAAACTTTTGTCGATTTTTTTTTAATACATGAAACAGCTCGACGAATATTTAAATTCTACAAAGATACAAACTCAAACTTCCACTGCTTGCTACGGCCACAACTACTGTTTCCACCACCGAGTAACCGATTGCAGATGGACTGACTATTACGTAGACGCGGACGGGGGTCTACCCAAGCAGGGTGTCTGGGGATACGGTTGGCAGGGGGGGGGAGTCCAAGTCGAGAGAGGGAGAGGGCATGTTGTTGTCCTCCACTTGTTGATGTTGATGTTATGGAAGGCTCTGCAGAAGATCTGTAGATGACCAGAGGGGTTGGGAGGAGCGGTTGACTGGCCAGGTTGGGACGCAATGAATACCACTCCAATCAGGAGGGGACGCGAGGAGGGGCAGAAGAGGGAGAGGAGAGGGAGAGAGAGAGAGAGAGAGAGAGGGGGAAGAGAGGGAGAGGAGGGAGAGGAGGAAGAAGCAGAGAGTGGGAGAGCAGAATTGGACGACGACTGACTCGTTGCTGCTGCACTGCACTGGCTCGCTCTGTGCTGAGGCTGTCTCCTCCTCCTCCTCCCTCCCTTTCTCTAGTCTCTCTCCCTCTCGCTCTGCCTCCTCCGCATCACTCCGCCCTCTTTAAGCTCTCTCTCTCTCTCTCTCTCTCTCTCTCTTCTCTCATCCTTTCCTTCTGCTGTTCTTCGCAGAGTCTACGCCGAGCTCGCTCTGCTCCGCCGCCTTTCGGAGAGCGAGAGAACAAGGGGATAAGAGAGGAGCAGAGCACGAAACGGCGAGAGTACACGCAAAGTGCAGAGGGTCAAGAGGCTATCTTTGGATGAGAGAGGGCGCAGCTGCAAGAGACGACAGGCGGCTAGACAAAAAAAGTGCATTGCAAGGGCAAAAAAGACTCTCTGACACGGACAGATACGAACGTGAGCGGCTGCGGGGAGAGAATAAGAGTGAGCGGAGAGAGAGAGGAAGCCGAGGAGAGATAGGGAGAGAGCGAGAGGGAGAGGGAGAGACAGCGAGAGAAAAAAGAGGAAGGCTGCTGCTTCGCTAAAGTGGACGATGCTGCTGGGCTTACCCTGTGCAGAGCAGAGAAGAAGCGAGAGACTGTGCGATGAGAGGAGAGAGCAGCAACAGCGAAAGGAGAGTAAACTGAGAGAGACGAAAGTGCAGAGAGTTCAAAGAGGCGCGGAGGAGCCTGCCTGAAGGGGAGAGGAAAGCAGAGAGAGCATGCAAAGCGGACAGAGACAGAGAAAGAGAGCAAGAGAGAGAGAGGGAGAGAGAGAGAGAGAGAGAGAAGAGGAGAAGACAAGAAGGGAATGAACCTATCTAGCAGCAAAGAGGCCCTCTGGCTGCTGCAAAAAGGGCAAGAGGGAAGCAGCAGTGAAACGGCGAAGGAGGATGAAACTATGGGAAGAGCGGTGGAGAGAGAGAGAGAGACAGAGAGAGAGAGAGAGAGACAGAGAGAGAGAGAGAGAGAGAGAGAGAGAGAGAGAATTTTGCACAGCTATGAGAAGGAAATTTACGGCGAACTAGAGAGTGTGTACTCAGAGAAAGAGACAGAAAGTGATTGACAGAAAGGGGAAGAAATTACAGAGACAGACAGGCAGACGATGCTAGATGGGAGTGAAAAAAAAAACAGTGACTTGGCCAAGGCTTCCCCCGGCGCTGCAAAGGATGACCGTTTGCACGTACGAAGGAATTGCGAGAGGAGCGCAAAAAAATCATGAATGGGCTGAGAGAGTGGGAGGGGCAGAGAGACGCAGACAAAGAGGGGAACAGAGAAAAGAGGTGAAACTGGCCCGACTGCCGGCCTCGATTTTGAAGGAGCCAAGGACGGAGGAGGGAGAGAGAGAGAATGGAAAGAAAGAGAGGAAGAGAAAAGCAGGAAGTGCAGCTGCGCCATTTACTTTTGCGTCTACTCTGCACACAAGAGTACAAGTCGGGAGAGGAGAAGAGAAAGCGAGAGAGAGAGAGAGAGAGAGCGAGAGAAAAAGAGAGAGAGAGAGAGAGAGAGAGAGCGGAAGAGAGAGGGAGGATAGAGTGTGAGAATTCGTGAGAATATGAAACAGGAGAGATGAGGATGAAAATGAAAGTTTTTGATGACAAAATGGAACTACGAAGATGCTGCGCGGCAAACGATTTCGCTGACCAGGAGCAGGGGCTTGTCCTGGGGAAAATAAAATAAGAAAAAAGGAAATGTAGAAGTCTGCTACTTAAATTTAAACAGCTCTGATGTTGCGCTACTTCTCAAAATCGATAAATGAGTATCCCTAACAAAAATGTATTTTTCCAAGTACCTTCGACCTAAACAGTGTTTTATATTAGTGCCGAACAGCTACTAAGAGCTAAATATGCCCGATTTCCAATACTACATTCAAATACCTTCTTAATGATCCCAATGAACGACTCTCTTCCAGATCCAATTTCCGTAAAGATCCTACACAACCGAAGAATATTTAGAAGGCTCCTTGACTTTCTGACTATTTAACAAAATGAAACACACAACACTTCCTAAGGATGGCAGATTCGCTAGCCTTGACTGCGATGTCATGTAGCGTGAAATCCTCTTGCAGTGAAACCGAAGAATGAGAGGAGAGTACTGATGAAATTAGCCGCAGAGTCCTTCTAATCGTCCTATTCTGTTGCCTTTTCCATCTAAAGACTGTTTAGTGCTCCAAGGTACATAATTGTGCAACCACGTTCCGAACCACCTGCGTTTCCAAGCTTCAGCTCTTCCGTTCCTATCCGTTGCAACCGAGGTTTCCTACTTTTTGAACTTGTCTATTTCCACTAATCTAAATTACTAAAGTAGTGCAGCAGGTGGCACCATGCATTTTCCTAGAGGATGCGAGTTCGATAGAGAAGAGAGAAGCGAGAGAGAGAGACAGGGAGAGATGAAGGGCAGAGAGAGAGAAAGAGAGAGAGAGAGAGAGAGAGAGAGAGAGAGCGAGAGAGAGAGTTATACGAGAGTGATGGAGAGGGGCAAAAAAAGGGGGCAGAAGTGGAGGATGGCTCGCCGGCTGGCGGCTCTTGGTGCTGCCAGCAATGGTATTCAAGGCCAGGCACCGGGTGCCACGGCATTCTTTTGCACTTTTGGCCACTTCCATCTCTCTTTCTCTCGCGCTCTCTCTTCATGCCTCTCATTCTCTTCTTTATCTCTCTCTGCCCTCCCTCCCTCACCTTTCCGCTCTCTTCCTCTTTCTCCTCCTCCCCCTCACGCTTTCTGCCTACAACATCACTAACGGCGCCATTCTACGATCAGTGAACCCTGGTTTCGGTGTTCCCTTCTCTTCTCTTCCCTTCTCTCTCTCTCTCTCTGCCAACCATTCTCCGTTACCTCTGTTGCTAAACACACAAGCATCCACACTCTCAAGACCTTCACATCCTTCCTTCATCGAACAACAAACAAGCCGGAAGTGGTCCGGGACATAGAGAATCAGAAGAGCGCTTTCAGAAGTTGGGGATCAAGAGAGAGAAGATGAGAGCAGAAAGAGAAGGATACAGATAAAGAGAGGCTGGGCGGGAAAGAGAGAGAGGAAGAGAGAGAGAGAGAGAGAGAGAGAGAGAGAGAGAGAGAGAGAGAGAAATACGGAATAGAAGCCAGCAAATAACTCGCAGGCAACGAGAAGGCAGATTGTATAGCCGAATAACCGAGAAGTGGGAAAAGTAATAAATCACTCAAACAAGTTAACATCTTTCATTTTCTCTCATCCAAGCAACATAATTTAGTAACATTTAACCACAGTCCCTATAAGTTGCGCCAAAAATGGTCAACAAACGAAACAACGAAACATTTGAGGGGAAATTCTGACTTTGGAGAGGGTCCAACGATATGGTTTACATAAAGCGTTAAGGAGAAGTCAGATGACGGGGAAAGAGTCTACTGAATACAAGTGGATAAAAGATAGGGAAGAATCAATCGATATTCAATCTTCACTTCCTCTCAAGTCTACAGATGGGGTTGTTGTAGACCATCTCTAGCTTCACCTTCGGGCCGAAGAGATCACGAATGTTGTCGATACCGTAGCGAATCATCGTTGGTCTAGAAATTTAAATTAACGAAATTACTCATAATCTTTCACGTATAAGACAAGACAAGATGGAGACAAGCAATGCATCGTCAAAAGTACACGTATCAATAAGATGGACAGCCTATCTCATAAGATCTTTTGGTTGGTCTAGTCATTGGTAATGATTACAAGGTTGATGTATAATTTCTCAACACAAGATATGTGGTTAGATGGAAATTCTAATAAGTGGATAAAGGAACCGCTCAAGCGAGAGTCCATAGCCGGCAACGTTGACATCAGCTGGGAGGCCCATCGGCAGAAGCATCTCCGGCCGGAACATTCCGGAGTTCCCAATCTCCACCCACTGCAAATTGCTTCACTACAAATTTAAAAAAAGGCATTAATATTCTCATACTTTCGCAGATCTATTCGTGATTTGCATATAATGTTGATAGTTATAACAAATAAAAACACGAAGAGAGCTTCTATAAAGGGGTATAAAGGAGCTGAAACCTTTCCGAGACCATGATGGTAGGCAAAGATTTCCATGGAAGGCTCCGTGTACGGATTGTAGGTCGGCTTGAAGCGAAGGTTCTCAATTCCTGCAAGAAGAATACTTTCCTATTCATGAATTTACATTCAAACAAACACAAACCTTTTCTGATATTGAACAACTCACAACAATGAACACAGTTATTCTTCTGAATTTTATTGCATAACTAAACATTTCAGTAGCAAAAATCAGTCTTTCCGAAATATTATTATAAACAATAAAAAAAAATGACGTCATTTATATACAAACCAACCTTCAATTGAACAGTGCATTCTAAATATCTCTTGAATAGCTTGTTTTCAGTTATTGTTGTCAGTGTGCTGCTCCATACACTTACACTATCTTTGCTAGAGGAAAAAAAGAAGCACTGACCACATTTGCGGAAGAACTCTCGGAAGAGTCCCATGACGTGGGCCAGACTGAGATTCCGCTCAGCAATCACTCCTTCCACCTGCCATCCAAACATCTTCATTCTACAACTGGGGAAATCCAGGGAGCACTAGTATTACATCAGAAACACTCCTCTGTGTTTAAATGCTTCAGAATAAAAAGGCGTGAAAAACGTAGGCACGTACTGTTATACATTAATTTTATTCTATTCTAAAGGGAGGAAGCTTGAGTTGGAACCGAACGTTAAAAAAAACCGTGCCCAACATTGAGAATGTTTGTTTACAAGAAGAAGGACAAAATCTGATATTAGAAAAGAAAAGTGATGTAAAAGTATAACCTGGTGGAATTCAGCGAGATGAGTTGCGTCGAGTGTTTCATTGCGGAAGACTCGATCGATTGAGAACATCTTCGACGGCTTGAAGCCCTGCAAAACATTTCGACTTTCAATTTCAGGTATTCTTATATCCATACTAAATAATAAATATATCCATAGTAAATAAAAATATGTAAATCACCATAATGCATAATAAAACAATATTAAATGATCCTCCAACTTTCATGATTCATTTTAAGAGCTAAACGGAATTAAACTACAGTCATACTAAATTGAAAAATGTGAAAGTAGCAAATTAGAAGCATACATTTTGAGCGAGTTTGTAGAGTTGCCTGGCCGAGACCGCAGTGGTGTGCGTTCTCAACACATTCTTCTCCGCTTCCTCCCGCTTCCAGTTGTAGTTGTAGCTGAACAAAACGATGTTTTACTCCATTTCTTAAACAACAACAAACAACTGAACCGGAACAGAGTAATCTCAACGATAGTTCTCACTCTTAAAAACCGGAATAGCTCTTTCTACTCTGAATTTTTGATCTTCGATCTGATAATGAATAGACCTTTTTAATAGAATTGAAAAGTCGGATAACTGAAGGTAGTGCTAACCCAACAGAACCGAAGCCTCCCTTGGAATGCACAGTCTTTACTTTCTCCAGGTAGTCCTCAGGGAAGTTCTTGCTCAGTGCTGGTTCTGAAAATAAAACATTTTGATGTCTTTCTTTTAAACATAATTCTTTACTCGGAATTTCTTTCATTTAGGCTGATCAATCATTATCAAACATGATAAAGAAATGGGGATGAAGGCACTTTGCAAGCGTGGGTATTGGGAACAGGTTTCATGACCAAGAATGACATCACTTTCTGTTATCTTCTTGTTCCTATTCTCAGATATTAAATATCTCTGCGACCGAAGTACTTTTAACATTCAGTGTTAATTGAATTGACATTCCTCTTATTACAACTAGCTCCCTTTACGTTTTCATATCATACTCTATATATTTCCTCAGACCTCTGAATCACTAAAACATGGCCTTCACGTCATGCGTTGTTGAGTAATGTTCGACAAATCTTTGGCCGAAACTTATTTCGCGGTCGCTTCGCACCAATGGACCGTTCTTAATTCCTCTCTCTCTCTTTCTCTCTCTCACCCCTTGCAACCTGTGCGAAAACTAAATGATCCCCCATTTCTTGTTCTTCAATCTCTCCTATCTTTCGCCATATCATAAGTAGCAGTGGTTTCAGTCTGCGGAGCATGCGCAACCAGAGAAATGAAAGATTTAGGAATAGGGAGGGAAAGAATACACTCCCCCGCACCCTTTTTACCGAGTCTCATGACTGGGAGACGTTTAAGAGAAGGAAGGTAAAAGAGTGACAGAAGGAAATAAGAGGAAGTAAGTAAGAAAGGGAGAGAAAGAGAGAGAGAGCAAAAGACAAAAGCTGAGAGAGAGCGAGTGAAAGATAAGTGATAACGTGAAAGAGAATTCCTACAATTCTTAATTCTCTCTCTCTTTATCTCTTTGTCTCTACTTTTCTGCCCCTGAATATCAAACGCATTCGCAGTATTCGTCTAGCGAACAGCTTTTGTTTTCTCCACCTCCAACTGTTTTCTCTTTGTGGTGCGCGGAGAAAAAGAGATGGAGCAGTCAGATATGGATTGTGTCAATTAGTGAAAGTGATGGCATCAAATAGATAAAAGCGTAGAATGTGCCAAGCCAGAGAAGGAGAAGAGGGAAAAGTGACTGGTGAAAGAAAAAAAAAGAGTCCGACTAGTAGACCGAGAATCTCTATTCATTTATCGTCTCTCTCTCTCTTCTCTTTTTCTCTCCCTCTATATCTTTCTACTATACCCCTCTCTTCCTCCCCCGCCTCCCTCTAAATTCACATCCCACGAGCAAATCGCAAATATATCATAATAGTCAGAGAAGAAGGTTTCTTCATTTCCGCACTATCGGTTTCCAAATTCGCAATGCAACAATTTTCACGACTCCTTCATTCATTTTAAATGTTCTTGATCTATCACATTCCTCTACCTCTACAACGACTACTCACGATCTTTCATCCGCAGACAAGTAATTTATAATCGAGCACTAATTAATTATTTGAACTGATTAAAGATAGTTCACTGTTATTGTCTCGCATAAAAAAAATAGTTAGTCTTCTTCGCACTGACCACTTCTCAGTCACCAGCAATCAGTTCTCAATCCAATGAGGCATATTTCAGTACAGTAGTTAGATTCCGCCGCAACTGACTCAGTAGTCTTCGCACATTCACTGTCAGCGCTGAAACTGCAGCGAATGCATTGCATTCCCTCATGTACCGTATTCTGGGTACTCAGCTCAGAGTTGCGCATTGAATATTTGTTCAGCACTGCGCGCACTTCATCGTGAGATCTTTTACAGATTCACCGATTGATGAACTGGCCGATCGTACTTCTTCTACTCACAACTTGCGTTCTTGCGCTTGTTCAAACGGCACCGGCAGGCGGGCCAATACCCAGTACGTTTGCAACAGTTTATCATCGGAATCTGTATGGCTGCCCCTTCTTTATCTGCCGATTTATCAATGTTGTGGCGGAGAATTTCAAGCGTTATCGAAAGGAAAAAACACGCAGAAAATGTCATTCCTCAATGCTTTCAAGCCATTGTATTCTTGTCGAAATTGCACTTCCCTTGTAAAATGTACAAGTTCTGCAAAAGTGATCAGAATCGTCAACTAGTCCTGTTCGCAGATCTCGTTGACGAATCTCAAGTCAACGGGCTGGAAGACTTCTTAACTCAAGTGAAACCAGTCAGTCTTATTTGACCAATATTCTGATCTATCAATATACTTTTGGTCATAAGTTCAAATCATTTTAAGGACCTCAGAGAACTCGTCATCAAGATTCTGGCAGTCTATGAACGGACACAAAAAGACCAAGTCGAGGAGAAGCTGCGCCAGCTTATGCAGCAACAACCATACGAACTGCTCGACCGACTGTTTGAGTTGTATCAGAAAGCACGCAGAAAGGTCAGCAACTAACACGCTATCGTATTCCTCTCATCTTACGGTAATCTTCTCATTACATATAGTCTTTGGAGTCCACAAATGCTATCAAATACTAGTTCCCAAAAGACGCTACCTAGATTAGACAAACTGAGAGTATCACCGACAAGTGTGCCTAGAGAAGCAGCATTGGTGGTTAACCTTCAACTTCTATGACGAACTCTTGCTGTGACAGCCTCACAGATCAATCGTACTCAACTAAAGAGACAACTCGTAATCTTGTAGTTACAACAACCACCAGGTAGATAGATGAGTTTTAGGAGATCCACGTAACACCTCCGCCTCCTGACAGCAGCATCGAAGACATGGACTGATTTCGCTACCTCTCTACCAACTTCAAGGCTTGCACCAAAATTAAAAACTCACTCGATCTCCACAGTGGCACTGACAACATACTGCAATCTCAAGTATTTGATTGGTGCACCTTTTCGCCATTTAATAATGTATAATAAACTCGTTTCTCCTGTTTCGTATTGTCTCACCATTCTCACATATCTTTCCTTAAAGAGGGGAGACAGACAGATCACTTGCATCTATTTAATATGTGAACCCGGAAGGAACAGGGGCAGGAGTAACAGCAAAATTTCCAATATTACAGAGAGGTAGAGACAAATTGTGAGAGAGGAAAAGAGTGAGAAAGAAAGAGAAGACTGGAGGCTGATCTGACCAGAGATGAAGAAGGTGTCATGGGCGTCCCTGGCAGGGTGTTGTTGTGGCTGGAAGAGAGCATCAAAGTTCCAGAACGACGATTCGACGTATTGATTCGTTGGCATCTCCGAGAAGCCCATTTGGAAGAAGATCTGGCGGAATTCGGAGCGGACCTTAAAAAAAAGAATGCTGTTTGAGATGTTGAATTGGGAATACAGGTTACTGTAGAAGGAGCAGTAAAACATACAGTATCTCTTTCACGATAATGCAAGTCACGTGTTGTGACTAAGTGACATGCAAAATACAGTAATGAATAACTGATATGCCAAGCACAAAACACAGTGATACGAGAAAACATGAAAGCGACCTTCATGAGTGGGTGTAGATGGCCACTCGCTGGCTGCACTCCGAGGGCATCGAAGTTGTACTTCTTGAATGTCTTCGTCTTCCACGATCCACTGCAAGAGCATCTTTTCTATCCAAACAACATTTCTAACGATGTTTCATTTTTCTTCGTTCAAGACACTTCAACTGATAATTCATGACATTTTGATTAATCTTTTTCCTCACGTATTCTCAGTAACTCTATCGAAATCTTTCAGTTTGATGTGTTAATTTTGTTACGCAAGATTGCTAAAAAAAAAACTAATCGATATATTAGACCAAGTAAAAAAAATGAATGACAAACGTCGCAATCATTTCCGGTGTAAGGTCAGCCTCAGGCTTCTCTAGGGATGTTGTGAAGGCGGGGCCTTTCGAGATGAAGAGCGCCTTGATCGTCCTGGGAATATTTGGTTAAGAAATAAATTTCAACTTTTTTTAGAGACAACAACGAATTAAAAATATAACTCGTAATAATATTAGTCATTCTGCTTGAAGAAGGTTCGATGGATAAGGACAGGTCATAAAGAAGCCACTAGAAGATGGTGCATCAGGCCAGGAATACAGGGCTAAACAAAGTAGCGGAGGAGGGAGGGGGGGGGGGTACGGGTGATCGACATAATGCACGCATCGGCCTTTTCCATAACTGACTTTCTCAATCAACAGAATTCGCCAGGTTGTTAAAAGTACTGTTCCTGCTCCAAACGTCCACTGACACTTCGGCAATGAGCTTGCGCTTCTTGAGTTCGGCCTTGGCCTTCTCGTCCACCTTGGCCGCGTCGCCCACTCGCAGCGCCGCCAGCTGCCCTCGCACGGTATCCACAACTGACTCGGGGGACGCCTGGGGAAAAACTTTTTCTTAAATCATTAAATGAGGTTTTTTCGTCTTCAAATACAAGAGAAATAATCACTACATGTCCCTAAAATAACATGAGCATGTAAACCCGGACAAGAACCGCAGGTTTAATATCTTTAAATGCATCTTTAACTATAGCCGTAATTCTGACGTAGAAAGAATGCTTGATACCTTTCGGATGACTTTGACTGCTCCTCCACTCTTGTCCACTGCGATCCAGCCAGCAGCGAGTGCCTTGCTCACACCAACCTTCCCGTACGGCTCCTTCTGCAAGACAAACTATATACTCGCTTTTAATATTTATTTTTTTTCCATTGAACTTCCTCCTCAATGAGTCGAACCATTCCTAACTGAACTCCTTTCTTAGCACATAAAGAAAACCAAATTAGTGAACATTGATCACAGAATATTTGAAATATTTTTTCCTTTAGTCAATAAATCCAAGCCCCCTAACAAACCATGACATCGGCTTGGGCTATGCCCTCTTCGCCGACTCTCTGGAAGACTCTGAACTCGGCCGAGCCAAGCTCTGCCATCTCCACGCCTTCTCCCGTCAACTCCCATCGCTTCTCTGTCATTTCGCGGGTTGCAATCACCTGAAAATACATTTGATAAGCATTGTCATTAAAATTGCATCGATGCCAACTGATGTCTGTTGGATTCAACACTATTCGCACCCAAAATATATTATCCTTGAAATACAACTGCATTTTTAAGACAATAGTAAATGTAGTTGCTAATATAATCTGGTTCAAACGAAAAAATGACTAAACTAAAAAAAATACAATGTAACTTTGTTTAGAAGTAATTTAAATTGCATAAGCACCCAAATTGAAAGTAATCAGACTGTCTGACTCCTTCATGGCTGAGCAGACTCTTGACGGCGCCGATGACCTTCTGATGGTCGACGGCGAGTGCAGCGGCGAGTTCAAGCGAGCCGATCTCCTTCTCCTCCCTTGCCAACTCGTTCAGGATGTGCTGAGGGAGGTCAGCCGCTGCATGCCCCGCTCCAGCCGATTCCGCAGCGCCTTTCTCCGCTGTCATCCTGTGTGAATAGGAAGTTTGGCGTCCAGTACAAGCATTAAGCAATTATGAAAGCGAAAGCTATTTTCTAATTCTCAAACTCTCGCAGTGTTCAGCGATAATAAAGGTTGAAAGGTGATTGAAAGTATGATTCAAATCAGCGAGTGAAAAACCTTCTAGAATACGGATACCGCTTCAACAATCCAAGAGCAAAGGGCGAAGATGGAGATGCGAATCTGAATGTCTGTCATGAAAAGCTTGTCTTTACATTCAGAATATGAATTCTAAATGACAATGAAGTTGAATAATGAAACGATGGTACGGAATGAAACGACATACGGATAGACAGTGCATGAAAAAGGCAATGCAAACAATGGGATACGAAGAGAGGGGGAGAGAGAGAGAGAGAGAGAAAGCGAGAGAGAGAGAGAGAGAAAGCGAGAGAGAGAGAGAGTGAGAGAGAGATAGCGAGAGAGAGAGAGAGAGAGAGAGAACAAAGGAAAGAAATGATAAATTGGAAGAGAAAGACTTACGAATTGCGCTCTTCCAACGAGAATGACGAAATGTGTCGTTGCCACCGGGAGACGTTCGGATTGCTCTTCTCGATGGTCGACTTCTCCGAAAGTTGCTCGAACACTGCGAGATCAGCCGTAGAAGGCAAGAACCTGTAAAGTGGACTCCAATTCAATAAAATGTCAACTAATGTCATGACGGTGTCTGATAAAGCCGTACTCACAACAGATCATAGTTTGGAAAGGATTCAATGTGAGTGACAGAAGCATGCACAGCTAATAGCAGACAGCAATCAATGATCAATGATCACGACACAACGAGCATTCCACGGCCAACGAACCCGTCAAGATAACTGTAGTTGGATAAGTGCGCTTCAAGCTCGGACAGCTCAGGCCCTTCGCTCTTGGCCATTCAAGTGCACCCGGTCTAGAATAATGCAACAATGACCGTAACGTCACGCATAGGCTATCAAATGTTTTAAACTTAAAAACAAAATCGATGACAATGTCGGAATAAGGAAATTAAATGAAAACAGAGATTAAACTTTTAGTGCGAATACCATGAACTTTTCTTTCAATTTGTTACCCTCGCTAACCGTAGTAGTGCTGGCAACTACACTTTTATAGCAAGTTTACTAAAATATTCGCCTTTTCGGCGTAGGCATGGTTAAGATGCAGTTTATTGGTGTTGTTGCAGTTGAAAATGATTGTTGTTGGTGTTGAGTAGTGGCAGGATGGTCGACACGGACGATGAGAAGCCTCTGGTCTCTCGAATCTCCGAGGCAGGCAGCGCCGTGGGCGGTGTCTTCTCCCAGTGGTGGACACTCACCACCACTGCTCGAAGACCACCTGCCGATCCTTCGCGGGCTACCACCGTTGATAAGGTGGAGCTTTTCTTCCTGTTCTTTTCTTCCTACCTGGGCCAAAAAGAACGTTCTCATGGTTTTTTATCCTTGTTAGTCCTGAATGTCGGTTGATTTAGCATTGTTATGGCGACCTATTCAGAAAGTTGATCGATTTTTGTTTTGAGCTCCCACTGTACCCCGACGAAGGACCCATCCGCGAGTACAAGTTCGTGCCGGAGGAGCCCCTGCCGTTGCAAAGGGAATTCGCCACCATTCGGATTGCTTTTCGCAGAGTAAGTTTCGCATAATTTAGAGATGTATTTCGTTTGACGAGGTCTTTCAACAGGGTTTTCTTTCTTTCAGGAATACGATCGGGTCGCTTCTCGATTCTCCTTTGTCGACACCGCAGTCGCTCATACGCAAGACGCTGCGTACAGTTAGGATTCTTTTATTTATTGATATTTTTCAAGGAATAGCTCTATTTACATTAATCTTAGGAGTGAACCAGTACGTGAACGACGAGTGGACGGTGCTGCCCAAGGCGGCAGCCATCACAGTCGGCGGAATGGCCGGATTCGTGCTCGGACTCAGGAGGTATTCAAGGAAATCTTGATCCATCACACCGAAATGTTAAGCATTTGCCAGTGGATCACAGTTGGAGCCATTCCAACGTTTGCTGAACTGTATTAGATTGACATGGAAATAAGCTGACTACCACAAAAGGAGTTTGTCTGGATCGGAAACAGTCTTTCATTTGTAATTTTCAGGGAATTTTTCGAAGTTTCCACGTTGAGGTGTAAAGACTAAAAATTAGTGTTATATTTGAGTTGTTGGCACCAAATAAAGAACACCCGTTATCGATTTTTGAGGGATAATTTACCCAATTTATTTTTCTTTTTCTAAAGTTCAATAGAGCCCACCTTTCTGTTATCTCAACTCTGCTTTTGATCCATGGAAACATTGCGCAGCACTCCTGTTCTTTAACCGTGGCCCAGATTAATGACAGTTTGTTAAGAATCATTATCCAGGGCCCACTTTTCGTCTTGGCTGAAGAGTAATGGAAATTGTTTATTGACTAGAAGTTGACGGATTCTATTTGAGGGGCAAATTTGGCCGTCTTCTGACCACGGCTGCCGGTCTGGGCACGATGGCTGCGTTCTGCTATCCTCATGAAACGGTCGGCTTCTCTCGTTGCACCTACTCTCATCTCAAGAAGCGATATGAAGACTTCCAGAAGTGTCAGTTTCGATTGATTTCAATATCAATTCGTTTGAAATGTAACTATTAAATTTGAAAATTGTTCATTTCAGCGCCTGAACCGCCAGCTCAGAAGAAAGTCGACCTCTCGCCGCCAAAATAATAGTCTAAGACTGGCTGTGCCATGTATAGAAGAGAGGCATGCGACTTTCTGCTTCTTCTCTATCTTCTACTAGGATGAATTCGTAGTTGCAGCCGATTGTTTGATTGCTGTGCTGTTTCCCGGAGGGAAATAAATATATTTGAATGAGGATAAAGTGTATTATGGGTGATTATTCGTTGTGTTCTGGTCTCCTTTCCATATTGGTTGTTCTCTTATCAACCAGAACTGGTATCTTCGAGTAGCTATGGATGAGATTGTTCCCTAGCCGACATATTTCTTATGGCGGCAGATTCTGTCTTTGCAGTTCTCGTCCGCAGTCCTCACTCTCGTTGAGAATGCTCTCCGCCCGCCTGAGCCGCCCTCTTACCGTCGCCCTCCGCAAGGGCTCGCACGCTCCTGCGAAGGTGGAATGGAAGGTGCAGACGCCGACTTCCTTCGTCCACGATGGATGGGCCAATGCTGTCAGTCTTGCTTCTTGCCTTAGTTCCGATCTTGCAAGTTGCCTGATGGAAAGCCAACCTATCATCCTAATGTAAGCTGCTTCTTGTCGGAAGATTCATGTATTAGAATGTAGAATTCTTGCGCTCTGCTATTGGAATGGGCTAACAATAAGCTTTGGTAAACTTGGAACTACGGCGGGAGAAGAAAGTTGTGTACAACTATGATGCAGACAGAGATATTAAAGTTTGGGGAGTTGATTCTTAACCCATTCATTCTTTATTCCCTCGTCGTCATCTCAAGCCGACCCTTGCTGAATCTGATTAATGTTTCCATTTGCAGCGCATGCCCTTCAGCGTGAAGAACAAATGGCTCTTCGCGAGCAAGGCCATCGCCTTCCTTGCCATTGGCTTCTGGGCCCCCTTCGTGATTGTGGAGTACCAACTCCGCAAGGCCAACTCCCAGTAGAAGGGACAGCGAACTCTCTTTAGAACTATCTCCTCTCATCACTATCACCATGCGAAGTTAATGTAGAATAAAGGTGACATATTTTATTCATCGATTACTATTTGGACAACTGAGATAAGGCTTTGGTGGCAAGGAACCTTGGAAATCAGTCTAGAGAATTGAGATGCTATCGTAATGTAGTGAAAAGAGAAAGAGTTTGGCAAGTATCCTAGGAAGGCAAGCATGTATTGTCGGGAGGATCGAGTTTCGGACATTTGTGGATCACAATTTAGCTTCAATAATCTTGATGACGTCAACAAGCACGGCAATGAAACGGCGGACATCTCTGTAGGAGTTGTAGAGATGCACGGGGGCCACTCGGATGATGTCGGGGTAGCGTTTGTCCACCTGAAGGAGGGGAGTCCTTTGAGGGTCTTTTGAGAATGATGGAAAACACAACATCGGCAAGGAGTACAAAGGCTGTTACCATATGAAAGATGAGAGTATAATATTAGAGATGAATAAGTAGAGAGAAAGGAATGACGAACTGCGACGCCTGGTTTGACGAGTTCATCGTAGATGAGATCGATGGAGACGGAGAACTGGAGAGAGAGTTGGCAGCCGCGTTCATGGAAGCAGCGAGGGGTGATGGAGCGGACGGAGAGGGAGGAGACGCGAGAGGGAGACGAGACAAAGAAGAAATGTCTGGGGAAAGGAGTGAGAGTTTAGAGAAGAAGGGAAAGAGAGAGAGAGGAAATACTCACTCGACTAGGTACTCGAGATAGCCTGTCAGGTAACACGAACGGGCACGCAGGTCTTCCACGGTGGTCAGCTTCATTACCTGTACCAATTGTGCTATTCTTTTGCTCAATCTCTCTCTCTCTCTCTTTCTCTCTCTCTCTCTCTCTCTCTGTCGCTAACTTCGAGGAAGCCAAGCAAAGGCACAGCAAGGTGAATAGGCGGATTGCTTATTCTGTATCCAGCGGCACCTTCATCTAGATCGAGTTCTGTAATAGCGACTTCCTTGTTATCTTTCTCTCTTTCTCTCATCTCACTCTCTTTCCCTCACCTCTAACTCTCTCTCTCTCTTTCTCTCTCTCTCTCTCTCTCTTACCATTTGTCATCTGGAATCTCGTGCTGATCTTATGACTCCACCATCCAAGCATGCGCTCTCTCTGATCCGTCTTGAATCGTTCGTGAATGAAGACGCCGGCCAGTCCACCCGCACCCGTACAGCCATACTGGAAGATAGGTACGGTAATCTACCATATCCAGAGAGCCAAATATTCGGGCAGATGTGGTAGTAAAAGGAAGAGAGAGAGAGAGAGAAAGAGAGAGAGAAAGAGAAAGAGAGAGAGAGAGAAAGAGAGAGAGAAAGAGAGAGAGAGAGCAGACCAACCTTATAGCTGCACCAGCATGCAAAGTCAACGTCCCAGAAGTGAAGCTGGAGAGGAATGTTCACGTACGCATGGGCGAGATCCCAACCGACGAGGCATCCCTCAAAATAGATGCCTTGCTTTTTTCAATTCCTCTTTCTCTTTTACTCTCTCTCTCTCTCTATCTCTCTCTTCATCTTTCTCTGGCTCCCTCTCTCTCTCACTCTCTCTCTCACTCTCTCTCTCTCTGTCTCTCTCTCTCACTCTCACACCAACCTTTTCATGCCCCGCCCTCGTGATGGTGGGAATGTCAAATAGTTGTCCGGTGAAGTACTGGACACCGGAGAAGAAGACGACTGCGATCTCGTCTCCGTGCAGCTGGATGTAGTCGAGAATGTCGACTGTCCTCAGGGTGTCCTCCCCCTCCCGCGGCGACAGGCAAACCTACAGGGGGAAGAGAAGATTGATAATGATTAGCTCTTTATCACAACATTCATATCACTCAGAAATGGATGATGAAGAGAATGAATTAGAATAAAACATAAAATAAAAGAAGAAATGGACTCGCCATGCTCTCCTCGACACTCCTTCCATGGATGCGCAGCTGCGATTCAATGGCGTAGTGGTCGGAGGGGAAGGCCTTCGACTCTAGCAGAACCTTGTGACGAGTTGCCGTCGGCTTGTAGAAGGCAGTCTGAGGAAGGAGAGCAGGAGAGGAGGAGAGAGGAAATATTATGGAAACAGAGGGCGAATTGGGAGGAAAAGAGAGAGAGAGAGAGACAGATAGATGAAGAGAAGGATAGAAAAGGAAGGAGTGAGTGAGAGAGAGAGAGAAGAGAGAGCGAGAGCAAAGTAGAGTAAGCTGACGAGCAGGATATGAATGTTGACGGTGAGCCCGTTCATGAGTGCGACCTCCTCCTTCTTCGCGCCGACCAACTCAGCCACGCCACCTTTGGCCACCTCATCGCAGAAGGCCCACGGGACCGGCTCGGAACGATGGCCGAAGACACCGCTGACGGAATAAAGGAAGGAGAGAGAGAAAGAGAGAGGGAGAGAGAGAGACAGAGACTGAAGCTGACTGACTGCGCAGCCCACTTGTCCAACTGTTCGTTCATGATTCTCCTGGTCGGCTTCGGCATGAGTCCGAGTGAGTTGCCGCACAAATAGATGCTGTCCTCCTCGCCGTCCACCAGGGAGAGGTCAACTATAAGAGACTACGGTAGGAGACAGATACGGTAGGACTACGGTACTGCTTGTTATTAGACAAATTACACAACAAGCAAAGGAGCTTCATATGAAAGAACACACTGTTACTGAGAAAACTGAGTCAGATATATGTACATACATATGTTTGGCAAGAGGATGAGAAAGAGTGCGTCATAAAATAAATGCATGAAAATGGTAGAAGAAGAGTGACCATCGGGGAGCGCCTTGTTCTTCGGGTACTCAAAGTGCTGTCGAAGATGCGCGAGGGAATCGGCCGAGTCGAGATGCGCAGCGAGTCTGACATTCACGTGTGAAGAGGAAAATAATAATTAGAATAATAGTGCAAAAAAGGAGCTGAAATCAAACTTCTATGTGGAAACATTAAATTAGTTTTTATACTTTCGAATGGGTTGGCTCGGAATGGAATAATGAAAGGGGGAAACCGCAGTCAATTTGTGTGTGTTTTAGAGCTGAGAACGATGTGCGTGGGAAAAACGAAGAAGAAGAAGAAACCTCTCATCGGCAAGATCCTCGACTGCCGCTTCGGCTGCCATCTGGCCGAGCCATTCCACGACCTTCGCCGATGTTCCTTCCGAATCAGTCGACATCTTCTCCTCGCTATCGATCTTTCTCGAAGTCAACCACTTTATATGAAATACACACTTTATATATAGATACAAACTATGTATGTGCATGATAGAATGACGATATCCTTCTATGTACCTATGCATATAACCAGATTAAATAAAAACATGATGGAACACTTCGCCGATCAAATCTTGAAAACGAGAGAGCGAGACACAGACGGGCGAAGAGAGAGAGAGAGAGAGATGGACAGTGAGACGAAACTGGAACGTAGAAGTAGCTTCCAACACATTTGCTACCTTTGCATCAAAACAGCGACAGAATGTATAAAATATTCTTTTGACTGTATGCGACTGAAGTCTCGATATGTAAAAATACTTTTACAAGTATTGATGCAAATATTCTTTGAGTAATAAACAATGATCTATGGAGTGTGTCTAAGTACATACATTAAAACAAAGTAGAGGGTTGACTGAAGAACGAGTTAAGCGAGAGAACACTATGTGGAAAATGTTCGAGATAAGAGCAGGCGGCCGTTTCAATGACAGGAACAACTCGCATGCCATTCTCCGCTGCTCTTACTTGGGGACGAATTCTGTAACACGAAGAAGCAGATATTTGCATAGTGGGTATCAATAAAAGTATGAGACAGATCAGGAAACGAGGGCGAGAAAGAAGAAGAAAGTGAAAAGAAATTGCACTTCCGGATATTGCAGGGATGCAAGGGAGGGGGCATCGGATGGCGGTTGATTGTTGCGTTCACTTGCCGGGATGAAGGAAGGGAAGATTCCAATGCCGAGCGAGGACTGGACGCCGTTGCTTCCGGAGGGGTCTCCCTACAGGAATCCCGGGCAGCCCTGAGGTGCCTCATCGTCAGCCCTCTCTCTACCCAGTGACCTGATAGTGAGCAGCAACTTTCTCGTGGTGGAGGTCTCCTCTACCACGTCCATGCATTCTCTCTCTCTCTCTCTCTCTCTCTCTCTTATGTGCTCTCTATCTCTATCCTATACTTCTCCATCGAAATATTTATTTCTCTCTCGCCCTCTTTATTTCTCTCTCTCCCTCTCTATTTCCTTCTCTCCTTCTTTATCACTCTCTCTCTGTACTCTGACACGGCACAGGTTTCCCTCCGGGTATAAGAAAAGTCTGGAGGATCCGTGGGTCCTGTCGAGCAAGAAAGTCGCAAATTCTCTGCAAATTAATAGAGAAATAGCATTAAAATTGGCTTTTTACATACAAAATATGGTAATGTGTACATCAATTCACTTAATTTATTAAAATAAAAAAATTAAAATCTGAGATTCTGAAATCGAGCCGGACAGGCCAGGTTTCCGAAACTGGAGAAAAGTTTAGAAAAAAGAACATCTAGAGAACCATTACATATTTATTATCACACGAGTTTCATTACAATGACAATTTTATTTAAAGCCTCACCATGATAATTAGATAACAAACAGCATAAACAGCTAAATTAAATTGAGCTACGAAATTTGGAAGGACCATGTTTTCTGGTTCAGCTACAAGTTAGCGTGTTGCTTTGTAGCGAACGAGTCCAAATTTTCAGACATTTCTGAACGAAAGAAGTGTTTGAATTAATTTAATAATAAAAATGTATGTAAAATAAATTTAATTAGATTAAAATACACTCGAAAAAATACAAGAAAAAAACTACCCACCTGTATTTAAAAGATGGCCCATGAGAAAGCCGCCTCGTGCAACAAGTGGAGCAAAACGTGCGATATAATCAAGAAGATCATCCTTCGAAGCTTCCATATTCAAGTAGACAATGTGGAGCTAAAACTTATGATATCTCCACATCGATCAACAAAATCGGATTCTATATTCATTTTGTACTGTAAGTTGAATTTCTTATAACTGCATAATGGAGTCTATTTAGAATGTCCAGACACCTTCCCTTCAAACTTTCTGCAATAATACAAAAAAAACCTCAGCGGCCGAACACTTGAGCGTTTCATACACTTCATCGTATGATTTGCCTAAGAAGTGAACATCACTAAGGAGAGGAGCTTGTTGCGATGCACTCCCGAAACTTTTAAACACAGTGCAAGTTTCTCTAATACTTCTTAATAATTATTAATTTTAATTGCATTAGTTAATCTTGCCATTGAATTTGTAAGGTTTTTAAAATAATTTTCTTCCGAATAGGGACTTGTTTTCTCATGGATGACGAGAGAACTTCAAGCTGACTCGTCATCCCTCTTCTCAACATCACCTTTTATGTTATTTGAATACGTGAGTTAGCCAAAAAGGGTTGAATCCAATTTGTGAATGCCTGAAGTGCTCTGTGTTCCTGGTGCGATTGCAGAGGTACAAAGTGACCGGTCGGCCCAATGTTCCAGAGCCCGGAAAATGCAAAAATGCACGATAAAATAACAGAATGGAATGGTTTTTTTGTGTGGAATAACAAGTTATACGAAGCATTTGATGCTTTATTTCTCTCGACGGCCAAAGGAGAGAGAGAGAGACAGACAGAGGGTGGGAAGGCCAGGACACGAGGAGGGATGCGGCAGGGTTTTACTTCTCAAAGTCGAGCGCGTAGTTGTCGAGAGCGAGCTGAACAATGGTATGAATGGATAATTCTTTTGTTCAAAAGTAGACTACTTCAACCTTGTATTAATAATATTCTTATATTAATCCTTTTGATACAGTAACCTTTTCGCCGCCGTCCTCGTCAAGGAATCGGCGGCGGACGGCGAATTCGAGGACGGCGAGGACGATGACGACGTAGAGAGACGGCTTCTGCATTTCATTCTCGAGATTGAGACCGAATGATAATCAGAACTCTCTTACATTGACAGCCCCGAATCGCTGGCTGCGCATGCGAAGGATGACGTCATCGATGTCGAGAAGAGGTCCGTTGACGGCAGTCGTCTCGAGCTTCTCGATCACGATGTCGAGGACGGCGAGGACGGCGGCCGGACCGATACCTGGGAAGAGGAAGGGTCCAGGATCTTGTTCGGGGGAGAGGGGAGACGAACCAGCGACGTCATGGAGGAGGATGGGCGCGGCGTCGCTCGGGTCAGCCCAGCTCGCGGCCGCCTGGCGCAGCAGCGTGTAGTTGTGGAACTTCAAGCTGACTCGTCATCCCTCTTCTCAACATCACCTTTTATGTTATTTGGCGGCGTTAAGGCGAGCAGCCGCGCGCGCCCAGTCTCACAGCTCCAGCAGCAACACGCGACGAGACGGGCAATTCGGGCGACTCACCTCAAAGAGTCGCTTTTGACGATTACTCTATCGATTTCGATTAGTTAAGAGATGCCTGAAGAACGACGGCGTCGTAGGCGCCGAGGACGGTGCGCACTCCTTCGTTCTCGATCGTGATCTTCTTGTCGCCGGTGCCGACCTTGAAACATGAGTTTGCCATGACGGAATCGATGACAACGGAATTGAACCTCCAAATAAGTTCAATACTTATTAAATGCAAGTGCGAAGAAGGAAGTTAATGTGCATCCTCTCATCTTCCCAACTCCGCAGGCGGTCGACTGCCCTTCCGCTCCATTAACAATATGTCTAACAGTGAGGATCTGACGTTTACCTTAAATATTGCTTCAAATGCCCCACATCATAAGAAGAATCTTGCAAGCGGTGATGTAATGCTGGCAATTTAATAAAATTGAAATTGAAGAAAAAGGCGATTTATTTGTTATTGATATCCCATAAATTAAAAAATATGTATTGTTATTTATAGTTTACATAAGTAAATTACCTCTAAAATTATTTTCCGTTCAGAATCGCCTGCGCAGAGCACTGCGAAGAGCCCAGCGACTCCAGAGAGACGATCCCTCAGATGTCTGCCATCAGACGCCGACCTGACCACGGCCTCCACCCTCTCCTCTCCCAACTCCATCTGCTCCACTCCGGCTGCCACGCCGCTGGTAAGAATCGACCAATATTTTGCTGAAAGAAATGCTAATATTAAATATTAAAAAATTCCTTTTAACACGGCAAAAATGCAAACATTTCGCTGGGACAGGGACTTGCGAGTAAATATTTAAATATTCATGCAAATTTGCTCAAGTTTTAAACGAATATTGAAAAAGAATTAAAATGAAATCAGAAGACGGTGCGCTCGCCGGACAGTGCCCTGGAGATGGGCCAACCGCCGCCTCCCGCTGGTCCGCTGAAGACGACGCCCTTCAAGAAGGCTCGGAACGGTCGCTTCAGTCAACTTTTCGGCCGGTTAGCATGTTTTATAGGAAAACGATTTCCAGCCGAATTTTCAGAGTTAAATAAAATATAATAAAGCTTATTTCATTCAGCTGTCGCCCTGCCGCCTCCGACGATGCGAGTATCCCCTGCGAATGTTGGTGGAATGCAATTGTTTCTCATGGCAACAATAAAACGATTCCGGTTAGGCTTTGAGGATTATGCTTATTAAACAAAGATTTCCAGACTCTGTGAAGGAGGTCGCCAAAGAGCAGAAGAAGCCAGAGAAGATGGAGGAAGAAGCTCCCGTTACGACTGCCGTGGAGAAGGTGGAGCCAGTGAAGAGAGAGGAAGAAGCTCCCCTCACGACTGCCGTGGAGAAGGTGGAGCCAGTGAAGAGAGAGGAAGAAGCTCCCGTTACGACTGCCGTGGAAGAGCTGGCTCCGGTGCCCGTCTTCAAAGGCTATCAGTTTACCATTTAAAATTAATTTGGGTTGCCAAAATGCCAAAAGATATTGTGCAGTAATTTCTGAATAGTTTTAGCGGCCGAATTCCCAGACCCACCGATTGCGACAACTTCTCAGGAAAACGTCATGAAGACATGTCAGTTGTGGCTTCTGATAATTTTTTGACTAGAAATTGATTAATAATCCTTTCAAAAACCACTTGACAGCTTTATAATATTCACTGGAATATCAAACCACACTCGAGCACCGAAAAAAAATGTTCTGCGATGAACAAGGCGAATTTTCGTTTCGGAATTTTTTTCTAAACTGGCTTTTTCATTTTTTCAACAAAAAAAAAATCATTTTTAGCGGCGGAGGCGGCGAATCTGTCGCCGGCTGACGGTTACGCTGGAAGTAATAAAGAATTTAAAGAAAGATTTTATCTAAACTTTAATTTAAAAAAATTTAATTACGATAATACATTTATTTTTTTAGAGGCGAAGCTGTCTTCCAGCGAGACTGAGTGCGTGATCTTTTGTTTACCTTTATTTAAACTGGGATTAAATCAAAGAGCTAACAAAGAGATCACTTTGCCTTGTTTCGAGGCAGTCTTTACTGTCATACTATTTTATAAACATTTATTTATAATTAAATAAATTCTTTAAAGCACGTCGATCGCCACTGCCGACGGGCAGTGACGGGCTGAAGGATCTCGACTGCACTCTCTCTATTCGCCCTTCCTGCTACAAAGAGATAAAGCACATTGATGGATATAGACGGCATCCCTTGTTTACTCATGTTGCAATCCGTCACTGAACCCATAAAATTTGGAATAATTTATAGCTGTCTTAAAATGTTGAATGAAGATCAACGGCAAGAGGCTGTCTAGAAAAAAAGAACTATCGGAAAGAACTCACTAAAAAGAAAAAAAGCGAGGAAAAGGAAGAAGAAGAAGATTGAAAATGAAACCCATCGTACGACAGTGTTGAATGAGAACAAAAGAAGAGGTATTCGGCCTATTAACAGCTCACAGGCGAGGAAATGCCAAGTCATATTTTCAAAGAGTTATTCATTTTATATGTACAAAGTTTGATTTCATGAACATTTAACGTTTGATTTAAACTAGTTCGCTGACAACGAGAAACTAAACGTTTGAACATAAAATGAGCTTTTATTTTTTGGAGTGAGGTTCGCGTTTCCTTCCTTCTCATTCTACAAGCAGCTGTTCCATCAGAACTGCCATGTTATTCGCAAAACCGTCATTCACATGAAGCGCAAGGCCGTGTTTGTGAAGCTGATCGGGTGACGAGAGAGTGCGCTTGGGGAGAGACGCAGACAGAGAAAGACATCCCGATCCCATGTCTTCTCTAGGCGGGCTTGTCGAACAGGGAGACGAAGTGCAAACGAGGTTTGACTATAAAAGCTTGCGGACGGCAGTTTTCGACACTTCTGTTGGCCACTCCAAGCCAACCCAAGGTAAGCATTATTTTAATTACTTTTTTATCATCAGCGTTATTTTTAAATCCTAAAACAAATAATATTAGTGTGGATAAATGAAAATGTCATTGACTCAAAATCGCTTGCATTATTGACACTAAAAAGAACTGTAACCTCCAGGATGCTTGCCATTCTTCTCATTTCTCTGCTCGCCAGCGGCGTTCACTCTGATGCTTCGGCTGAAGAGGCGAGCTTTTTTATATACCTATACTATTATTTTTTATAAATTGTATTTACAGATGTTCAGAAAATTAAAGTATTTAATTTAAAAAAAAACCTTTCTGCAGTCGGACATGGCCCGCTTCGTCTCCCTTCCCAAGTACCACGAGAAGCTCGAGGAGCTGGAAGGGAAGATGCTGGCCAAGCTGGACAGCACCAACGACGACGAGAGACAGCAGCTGCTCAGCGAGCGGCTTGAGGTCTCGTCCCGGCTTTCCCTCGGCGGGAAATTTAAATTTATTCATGATTTCAGGAGATCGCCGCAGCTGGCTTCGCGCCCACGGCATTCGACGGGGAATTCGAGGAGATCAACGAGCACAGCCAACTCTCAGCCGACTTCTACGAGGGAGACATCATCCTGTCCCAGTAAGCTCTCTCTCTCTTTCTTTTATCTCTCTCTCTTCTCTCTCTCTGTCTATCTCTCTTTCCTCTCTCCCTCTCTCTCCATCTCTTTCTCTCTCTGTGACTCTATCTCTTGTCTCTCTCTCCCTCTTAGAACATCTCTCCCTCTCTCTCACTCCTTTCTTTTCCACAGGGAACAACTGGAGGCTCTCGACGTGGTCGACCCCCGTAACATCTCCTTTCGCGCGCGCCGCCAGGCCTGGAAGCCACAGCGCTTCCCGAGCAACATCTGGGGCACCACTCCAATTCCCTACTCCTTCGACCCGAGCTACCGTAAGCCATGTCTTTCTGGGTCCTGGCTGGAGCCAAGACCCAGAAAGTGGTCGAAAAGTTTTCTCTAAATCCCAATTTCAGCCGCTGACGGCATTCCCGTGATTCGTGAGGCCATCAAGTTCTGGCAAGACAACACTTGCATTCGCTTCCAGGTTGGAGACAGCCCATTCCATTCTCTCCCCTCGTTCATGTCTCGCTCTCTCGCTCTCTCTCAGGCTCTCTCTATCTCTCTTTCTGTCTGGAATTCCGCTTCTCTCTCTCTCGCAGTCTCTCTCTCTCTCTCTCTCTTGCCCTCTGACATTTCCTCTTCTCACTCGCTATCTTTCAGTCTCTCTCTCTGTCTCCCTATCTTTCTCACCCTCTTTCTCTTCAGGAGGGCGGTGCCGGTACCCAGCGTGTGAAGTTCATCCACGGCAACGGCTGCTACTCGTACATCGGCCGCCTCAACCAGGAGCAGCCGGTCTCCATTGGAAATGGATGCAAATGGGTTGGTGGAGGAGCTTCAAGTTTGGAAGAAATATAAAAGGAAATTATTATATATTGATTCTGATATAATAATAAAATGTAAACACTTTGCTTGAGATCGGCACGGTGACCCACGAACTCGGCCACACTCTCGGCCTCTACCACACGCAGTCGCGTCTCGACAGAGATCGATTCGTCGTCGTTAACAAAAACAACATCCAGGTTTAACTGATTCTGTCTTTACAGTACTTTGACAATGATAGACTCAGCCCCTTTCTAGCAAGGACAGGCGCACAACTTCGACATGGGCCCCCAGGGAGAACTGGACAACTTCGAAATCCCCTACGAGTACGGCAGCAATATGCACTACCATCCTTACGGGTAAGTTCATTCTGGAGCATGGGAGGAGACAGAGAGAGAAAGAGAGAGAGAGAGAGAAAGAGAGAGAGAGAGAGAAAGAAAGAGAGAGAAAGAGAGAGAGAGAGAGAGAGCAACATGCACTACCATCCTTATGGGTCAGTGCATTTATTTCATTATTTTAGTTTTACTTCTCAACAATGTAGATTTGATAAGGTCGTTCAATGTTTTGCTCTGAATGAAACTTCCTTCTACACCTGTTCCTCTGCAGCTTCGCCCGCGACAACAAAGTGCCGACCCTGGTTGCCGTGGACAAGAAGTACCAGTACTCCATGGACGGCCGAGTCCCGACTTTCTACGACATTCTCCTCATCAACAAGTATTATGGATGCTTCGGTTGGAGCTTACATTCAGTCTAATTTTATTGAATATTCTCGAAATTACATTCCTTTCTGGATAATAAATCCTGAATACATTAAAAGTAGTAATGGGACCATTTTCAGACGCGATGTGCAAGGGAGTCAGCGTGAGCTGCCAGAACGGAGGAGTCCAGGATGTCAAGAACTGCCGCTCCTGCAAGTGCCCGCCCGGCTATGCGGGCAGCGACTGCTCGCAGATTGTTAGAGAACAAGAAGAGAGAGAGAGAGCGAGAGAGAGAGAGAGAGAAAGAAAGAGATAAAGAGAGAAAGAGAGCGAGAAGGGCGAATGAGCGGGGAAGGGCAGAGAGCGAGTCTAAACATGACAATTTCAATTATAGGCATAAAACAAGAAGTGCTTCCATTCAGGACCCCAAGTTCAAGAAGATCGCCGCAACCGCCGGAAACCGCAAGGAAGAGACCGTCTCTGTCGGAGACAGCAAGAAGTGGGAGATGGCACCTAAGGCATACGAAGGATTCTACGTCCTCGAGGTTGGCTATCTTATCTTTTCATTTATGCACCAGTAAATATAACACTTTTAAAATATGACTCTAACCTTCCTATTTTCCGGCCCCGGCCGGCAAGCGCCTCGAGTTGATCGTCACGAAGACGGACGTGAAAGTCGTCGCTCCCAACTGCCACTACGGAGGAATGCAGATCTGGACTTCCAAGGACACGCGCATGTCGGGGGTCAAGTCAGTGGAACAATGTTCTTTCTCTTGCTCTCTCACCATCTCTCTCTCTCCCTCTCCCCCTCTCTCCCTTTCTCTCTCCCTCTCCCTCCCTCTCTCTCTCTCTTTCCAGGTTCTGCTCGAAGGAGCAGCTGGAGCCGTACTACATCTCAGAGGGCGAGCGCATTTTCATCTACGTCTGGAGTCTCTACGCCGACGTCAACATCTCCTTCACTCAGCGATATTATGTCAGTCCGGAAGATCAAATGGCGATTGTATATATTCCTGACCCTAACAATAAATGTCATTGTTGTTTAGTTACATTTTTTAAAACAATCTTGAATATATTTAGAAACAATAACATTTGATTTCCCTTTCAGTGATCGCATGGGCCTTGGCCATTCCATTCAACATTTGACTGATAAAGCACTTCCTCTGCCATTCTTGTACAAATATCAACACATTTCAAGTGATCATTCATACAATCCAGTTGTTGCACATAACAGACAGATGTCATGTTATTTCAACAAAAATACATGCCACTGGAAGTTAATCATATTGAAAATATATGTAAACATTGTTCGCTTGGTACGGTGGCGCAAAAATGTGATTTAAAAATTTTGTAATCCGGGTTGAAAACTGGTGTTCACTTATATCTGCACTTGTAGATGAAAAGTGACATATTTTGGGCATTGAAACACGACTACCAAGAAGTTTTAATAGGCTTACTTCGTTTATTGAACAAATAATGGCTCAATGTTCTATGTGATTATCGGCATGCTCGAAACTGCAGGAAAAAAATGAGGATTGAATGCAGCCAACTTTTTGTTGGGCGCCCACATTTAACATGTTGCTACGGGCAAAAGAATGCACATGTAAAGTGAATGTTAAGAAGTTTTTTAATAAACATTCTAACTTTCTTTATCTCACACTCTCGCTCTCTCACTCTATTTTGCCACTCTCTCACTTTCTGCTTTCTTTATAGATATGTTTAAGCAAAAATATTGCTTGCCGTTCCAAGGACCATTTGGTCTCAAATTATCGCCATGCTAGAGATGACATCATAAATATGAACCCGAGGTACATTTCTCTCATGGATCGTATATGCATGGGTTTCCATTGACTTTTGACATCAAACGGCAACGCAGTATCTATCGGTTTTGTTGTAAAATATTTCAACTATAAGGAAAAAAAGAAAGTGAAGATCAAGAGTTGTCATATACAGACCAGTTATAATTGTGCATTTTTCTACGTCTACTAATTCTAACTTGGCCGGTGAAAACAGCCAGCTTTTTGCGCTCGATAATATTAATTTTCTTGGGTGTTAATTTGTTAATTTCTGTTTGTGTTTATTCAATGCATTCATCGCCAATGGATACTAGGAAGAAATGTTTTTATCGTGATATGCCTTTAACTGTTCAGCAATAAAACGAGATTTGGCAGATAATATTCGGCAACCGAGTAGAAGATTGTCATTGCTGAGATGCCCGCTATGGAGTAGAGCAGAATGGACTGGAGAAGAGGGGCGCCAGGGGTACGGTAGGCAAGTCGTTGTGAGACACAGAGAAAAGTAGCCGTTCCTAGGGGCAGAAGGAGGGAGACTTCAACCAGATCTATGCCCGGGATCGAGGCGAGAGAGGAGAGAGTGAAGAGGAGGAAGAGAGAGAGCATGGAGGCGGAGAGAAGCGAGACAGCAGAGAAGACGCGCCAACGGAGAGAGTGCGGAGAGCACGTGAGAGACGCAGACGCGCAGAGAGAGTATCCGATGGCGGGCAGCCAGTCATAGTCGGACGACTGAAAAAAGGAGGTCAAGCTAGAAAAAAACGAGAAGTTCAGAAAAGAAAAAGAAAAGAATCAAGAAAAATCTCTATGGGTATAGCGAGAGAAAGAGAGAAATATGAGATATTAGGAGTGCGAGAAGAACAGTGGTATTAGATCAATTGAGAGAACAATGAGAACAGAAAGAGAGGGAATAGATGCTATATTAAAAGCATGGAGACGCTAAATACAAGTTTTGGTTTAACCTACATATAAAATGATAAATAACTGTGTGGTTATAATGAAATGCAGAGTTACCATCAATTGATAGACGCCGTAGGCGAGGAAACCGACGTTGACGAGAGTGAAGGGAGTTGCCGAAGGCAGCATCTTCTCTTTCTTCTCTCCCACTCTCTCTCACTCACTCTCTCTCTCTCTCTTTCTCTCCCTCACTTTCCTCTGTTTTCTCCAGGCCCAAAGTGCGTTGCGTCGTGCGATTTTCCTAGTTGATTGAAATGAAGATATTAACACAAGATGAAGTTATTTTTAGCCTTTAAATTAATTAACAGCAAATAAACTTCTCAAAGACAATATAATGCATCTAGTTAGTCGGAGAGGATTAAGCACGTGTTCTCAGGGGACGAAACGGGAGTAGAGATTGGAGATGAAATGGGCAACTGATAAGAGAGAGAGAGAAAAAGATAGAGAGATAGAGAGAGAGAGAGAGAGAGAGAGAGAGAGCGAACGAGAGTGGCATTCAGCTACATGCGCAAGTCGGCAAGAGTCGATCGATGCGAGAACCATTCATCTTTCTCTCTCTCACCTTTCTCTTCTTCTACTCCGCTCTCAAAAAGACGGACGACCTTGTATAGAATAGAAAGAGTATGGACTCTTCAAGTGACGCGGAGAGCGAAGGGCCATTGAAGACTCTCCCTCCCCCTCCCCCTCCTCCGCTCTCCCTCCCTCCTCCTCTTTACCTCCCTCTCCATTCTGGTTCTGGCCGCGGACACTTATTCGAGTTTGAAGTGAACGGCTGCACAAGAAGAGTGAGTGAAGCTGCACTCGCGTCCCTTGAGGGATTCTGTGCTGCGATCGGATTCAGGGGCAACCGATTCTTTTGTTAGTTACAAAAAATTATTCCTTTTAATGCGCGTAACGTTAATTTTTCCGCTTATTCCCTTTACAAATGATGACCCTTTAAGATTAATTAACTATTACAAGCATGTATGTATGTATGTAGATATGCCAAAACTACATATAAAGTCAAACGGGTAGACAATTGCCTGTGTTGCAATTTGATGTCAACGAAAATCCAATCTCAATCTACTGTTGATAAAAATTTATATATTTATATAATGTATGGGAGTTAAATTTACATTTTTATTCAAAATAACGCAGACTTGGATGACGAAGATGACGACATTTGCGTTGATTCCGCAGCGAGCTTCGACTCCTTCGTCAGGGACATGCCTCGTGTTGTCTATGAAGGTCTCTTTGAATTGGCCCTTTTAATTCACGCTTCTCTCATTCTCGAACTTTCAATATTCTCTTTCTTTTCTAATTGCAGAGGCCGAAGAAGGGGACGCAGTCTTTCTGCCTGATGATTTCATACAGATAAGCTTGATAGGCAGAGGAGCCTTCGGAACTGTGTACTTGTGAGTCAGTTATCGACAATAAATGAACGATACGAGTATACAAAACAATTTCTATTCTCCTATTATAAACAGATATAATGCATCTTGAATGCAGAGCGCATCACTCCAAGACGGACACGAAGGTCGTGCTGAAGATCATTGAACTTCAGCCCGACCACGCTGACGCCGACATCAGAAATATTCAGAGAGAACTCGACATTCTACGCAAGGTCAGAATAGCTGCGCTGAAGAAAACGACTATAGAAAGATTTACCAATTTATTATTAGCATAAACTGATTCAGAACCAAAGAGAGAAAATCCGTTTCTGGTATTAGATTTAAAGTAGGTATTGTTCTTCAGGAGGATACATTTTCCGTAGTTATGATACGCTCAATTTCCGAAATGATTATCCTTTTTTAACGCCCATCCCCCTCTCGATTAATGTCTAATCTTTCTATTTATTCAAAAATAATCAACTTACTTGCTCTACGGATTTTCCGGTAGGTGATCGGATTAGCTTACGGATTGAGAGAGCTCCCTTACCATTAGCCACGAACTGATTCCGTTGTTCTTGCGTTGAGGGCCGCGGCTGCTCACGGATCGTGACGATGCTCGGAGTGTGCCGCGACCACAATCTGCTGCACATCGTGCTGGAGTGGATGGAGGGCGGCAGCCTCGAGGGATACGGTAGATGGCCGGCCTTCCCCGAGTTGGCGGCCGCCGCTCGCGCCGTCTGGGAGGGCCTTCTCTTCTTGCATCAACATCGCATTCTGCATCGAGGTTTATTACGGGAGGAAATGTGTCCCTGGAAACAAAAAATGTGTGTGCAGGTTTCTTTTCAAAATGCGGCATCTATTTATGGCCACACTTTCTATATCGTGCCGAGAAGTCTTTGCGAGACCAACTGTAAGTCAAGAGCCTAACGATTGTGGTTGAATGAATAATTGTAGATTTGAAAGCGAGCAACGTGTTGGTGGACGGCGCGGGGGCCGTGAAGTTGTCTGACTTTGGCGTCTCGCGCCCTCTCGACCACGGCGCGTCAATTGCACTGACCTACGAAGGCAGCTATCTCTACATGTCGCCCGAGCGACATCGCAACGAACCCTACAAGTTTATTCTTTCTTCTTTTCCGTATTTGTACATTTTTTTTATTTTCAAGAATTTTTCTAGACCCTATCGCCTTTTTCCTCTTTTTCTCTCTCACTGTCTGTCCATCTCCCCTCTCTCTCTCAGTTACCACTCGGACGTCTGGAGCTACGGAGTGCTGCTGGGCGAGCTGGCCCTCGGCCGCCATCCCTACATGCTGGAGGAGGAGAGAGCCGAGGACTTCGCCTTCCTGAGAGACATCCCTCGTCTCTCCGCTCGCATCATGCACTGGCCGTCTCTCTCTCCGGACCGTCTGCCTGCATCTCTGCCGGTCTCTCTGTCTTCTCTGATCTCTGCCTGCACTTGCTTAGCTGTCTCCGCCCGCTGCAGCACGGCTGAGATTGAACAGTTTCCCTTCGTGAGAGATGCTACGCCAATCGACCACTCGGCCATTGCTGCTTTTGTCAAGCGAGGGAAAGATGACCCCGCAGGGAGACAGAACGGGTCGTGAGTTCTCTTCAAAGACTTCCTTCATAGTACCGGTCAAGCTGAAGCTTCTATGATATATCTGATAGTGGAACTTACTACATAGGTACATACATACATACATTAATTAGTTATGTTTTTATGCCCACATTTTCTCTTACAGAATATTGTTTAGTCTGAGTACGAATAAGCTAGTTTATCCGCTTTAACCTAGTCTGCATTCTCCTTCTCCTTGTTGTTATGAATGACCTTCCCATATCGTCCGCCTGTAACAATGTTAGGCAATATCACGGCAGCCATGAAATTACAATAAATATTTGAACTTATTTTACGAGTGATCGCATACAAAGGTTTTTTTTTACTTTGTGTTTAATCTTTTCACAAATAATTACTATGAACATTGAGCGAAATAATCGAACTATAAAAACTTTCAATCACAGAAGACACAAAGTTTTTCATTTATAGATGCGCATAATCATTATTTTTGAACAGAAAATTAAGGGGAACGAAAAATGCAACTTAAAAAAAATATATGGTTCTAACTTAATTTCCAAAAAAAGTTAATAGCATGAGGCGCTTAAATTTGAAAAGGAATCAAAGAAAGAAACAATATTGGCAAAACCAGCATTCGAGAAGTGGAGGCACTGGAAGGGGCCCTGAGGGTAGGAAGAGGAAAGGAGAGCAAGTCACTGCAATAATGAGCTGGCAGTGGAGAACGTCGCCGAAATATAAGTGATATCCCATATTAAACAGATTTCTAGTACTTGCATAGTAGTCATAAAGTAGTTTGGAACAATTCTAGCGAAAGCGGCTTGTTGAAAACAATGCAATCAAATAGAAAGATGTAAGTTTGAATTAACCCGCATTACTAAAGTAACTTGAAAAAGTGAGAAGTCTGAGGGGTAAAGAGAGAGAGAGAGAGAGAGAGAGAGAAAGAGAATAATAGAGAAAGAGCTAGAGACTAACAACATAAAGAAACGTACTCGCGACAAGAAATATCGTACTATTCGCCTTGAGATAGACGAAAAGTTCCTAGCAATCGTAGAAGAGTGAAATGGAATAATACGTTAGAGAGACTGCCCAGGAGATGTCATGAAGAAATCAAACGGAAACCTATGAATTGATGAGCGAGGACCAAAGAGATTTGATTGATCATATCAATTCTACAAGAGATAAGGGAGTTCCAAAATGGGGACTTCCTTCATTTTGTCATGACTTCCTTTGACTTTTAAATATAAAGTTAATTTCCATAAACTTGCAAATGATCGGGGATCTCCGGAGAATTCTTGAAAGCTAATGCTTTCTTATTGCCTACTTATGCTGTTGATAACTTTTGATTCTCTCCGTCCTCTTTGACTGTTGGGAGAAGCGGATCATTGGTCGAGTTGAAGGAGGACGCCCCGTCAGAGAAGCCCTCGTCTGATTCCGAAGTGGGCGGGGCATTCGAGGCTCCGCCCACTTCAGTGGAAACCGGTGACGTCACGAGCATTGCAGAGGGCGGGCCGCCGCTCTTTACTGCTGTCTCCAGTACCAGTGGACGAACGTGGTCCGCGTGAGTCGAAGAGCCTTGAATAAAAACAGATACAGAGAGAGCGGAGGAGTAGAGTGAGAGATACTGAGAGAAAAAGAGAAAGAGATAGTGACTCTTTTTGCTGTCCGGTCGTTGGAAGCAGCTGGGTCCAAGCAGGGAGAGCGTGGCCGGCAGCACTAGCAAGCCGTGTACGAGGGAGAGGCCGACCACTGAGAAGATGGCGCACACGAACACCTGAGGAGAGAGAGAGATATAGATGCCTGGCCGATCAACACTTCTAATCAATAATCTGTCCAATAGGAGTAGATTCCCTACCTGAGGTGTGTAGTCAGGATGGAAGAAGATGGGGACGAAGCAGAGAAGAGAAGAGGCAGCCGCCTGCAGAAGAGGAAGGCCGACCGAGCTGATGGTCTCTTCTACGAAGCGGGCAGGCTTGCTCGAACTGAAGAGGAGTGGAAGGATCGAGAAGATAAAGAATGAGAGAGAAAGACATAGAAAGTCATTGATGTAGTCATTCTAATCCAGAAAAAGGATAAGTAGGGTGAAGAGAGAGAGTGTGTGTGAGAGAGAGAGAGAGGGAGGCCGACCTGGGTAGTTCTTGATGGCATCGTTGGAAGTGGAATGCGACGTGTGCAGTGTAGTCAACACTCATGCCAATGCTCATGAGAATGGCTGCCTGCGTGATGGGGTCGAGGGCGTATCCGAGGAAACGGAGAGCGCCCATCACTCCTAAGCATGCTTTTATTATTATGCATATGTACATACATACATACATTTATACATTTTAATGAATATTATTTAATGATAAATATGTATTTCCATTTTTACTCTTATAAATGAGAGTCGTTCGTAGTAGTTGCCACAGCTGACATGAGTTTCAAATATTACCTGAGTTTAATAATAGTAATACTTTTTCTCCGTACCAATGCTGATGGAGCAGACGGCAGAGCCGGCGATAACTACGCCGGCCTGCGAGGGAATGAAGAAGAAGCACACGACGACCATGGCCAGCAGAGTGAAGGACGCCGTCTGCAAGGGAGAGAATCAGGCCAAGACATTTGGGGAGAGCGTTATGGCAATAAAATTTATTAAAAAGATGCTAGATACGTATGAAAAATTTAATGAGTAATCAATGATACATATATTTAAAAAGAATTACTGGAAAAAGTTATCTTTTTCTAGTTTTCAGAATAAATCTGATTAAGAAACAAGACTGACAAGAATGGTCGTGTGTTTTAATTCGAAAAGTCCCTCGAAGATGGGAGACATCTCCGAGTAGATCGTTACGTTGAACTTTGACCACTTGTCTGCTACTCGGCGCCAACTGGAGAAGAGGGAAGAAAGATACAGAGAGAGAGTCTTCGGGAGGCGAGAGAGTAAGAGATAGCAGGAGAGAGAAAGAGATTGCAAGAGAGGCAGAAAGAAAAGTGAGAGAGCGACAAGGCAAAAGTAGGATAAAGGAAAAAAAGATGGGAGAACAAGTGCACAACGATTCGGTGGCGCTAATCACAGGTGAAAATAAATGACCGCAATTTATCTTCCTCCAAAAAATAGCAGGAATGTTGGAGAAACGAAGATCCTCAACCCGAGAAAAGAGAAACGGAGAGGAGAGGGGAAAAGATAGCTGACTTAATCATGTTCTCTGCTCGCTGCATCCAGGAAGTCGAGTTGTGAAAGCCCGTGAAGAACTTGAACGAGTCGAGCACTACGTGCTTCCTTTAAAGTTTCCATAGTTTTTTCCTTCGTTTACAATCTTTAGAAATTAGGCACAATAATAGATAATAAATGATCTTATTAATGAAAAACATAAATAAATACAAAAAAATAGAAGGCAAATAAAAATAATAAGAAAAAGAATAAAAGCTCTAACGATTCCTGCTGAAAGTGCCACCGCACGGTGGGCGCCCAGAAGCGGCCGGCGCCCGTGAGATTCAGAAAGTGAGGGAGGTCGTCGTAGCTGAGAGTCGTATCGGCAGCAATGAACGAGAACAGAAGATAGAACTCGGAGTACATCTGCAATTCAATTCTTGTTCTTGAAGTCAACAACACTCAGTACCATTCACAAAGACGGAAGCTTGATAAAGCAGTGTTAAAATCTTTCCTAAATCGATTAGAAAGACCTTTCTAAAAGACTCGAGGAAGATGACGGTGGAGGGATGGCCGATGGCGCGTGGCAGCGTCTCGAGTTCGTGTACGAATGCGTCGAAGGCCGCCAGTTCGGCGTCGTCGTCCAGCCGCGGCGGCCGACCAACGATCACTTCCACCGGCTCGAACTCCTCAAGGAGAACTTCTTTTTCTTTCTTTGCGACATCATTTTTTGCTTAAAAAAAACATGCGATTCTATACGATTAATCTTCTTGCAGGACAAAGATTAGAGAAAGCAACAGGGAACTTTACGCTGACCATGAGATTATGCGTAAAACCACCGGGTTTGTATAAGAAATTAAAGAAAAAAACAATATTGGCATGTATGTATGTATGTATGTATGTAGTATTAAAGAACATCGCGTGCTGTGAAATGGCGTGCTTGCCAGACCTTCCAGAAGTAGTCGATGTTGAGAGTGTCCGAGTGTCGGAGGGGCGAGTCGTGTGGAATGATTCGCTGCGAGTCGATGGCCGTCTCGAGGGAACTTGCCGCGAACACGTTCAGCACGAAGAGCAGCACCGTCACGGCGATCACCGCCAGCTAAGGGAAGAAGAAATGGTTATTTACGATCAATTCTAATTCATGTTGAATAAAGTAAATTACGATTTTGTTAAAAGCTTTAAGCATAATTTAATAGGAAAAGATTTAAAAATTTTAAGAGAAAAAATCTTGCCTGAATCGGCCGATAAGTGATAAAGCGGCTGTAGAGTCGCAGGAAGCGGCCCGCTCGCCTTCGCTTCTTTGGCTTCTTCAAGTCAGCCACCGGCAGCTTCAAAGTGAAAATTATTATTTCTTCAGCTACAGTATTAACTTTCGCTAAAGCATATCTTCACTAGAATGTTATCACTCTTTTATAACAACGAAATGAATAAGTAAAGATTATATATGTAGATACCGGCTCAAACCGAGCGGAGATGACAAGGACTGCGCCGAACACAGCAATCTGAAGCACGAATGCGATCACGACGGCCAGAGTCGTGGACCCGCAGAACAACTGAAAATACAGACTTTGGAATAATAGTAAAAATCTGCAGCTAGAGAGCATGAAGTTGAGTACGAAGAATATCGACAAATTAAGATTAAGAGAGTACAGGAAAGAGTGAGAGAGAAGGAAATAGGAAAGAGATAAGAAAAAGAAGGGAGAGTGTGTGTGTGTGAGAGAGAAAGGACAGGAAATGCTGGAGAGGATAAGATGAAAAATGAATATAATATCATACTCGATTAGCTGGCGTTGCCGGAATGGATCCGATGCCGAATGCGAGTGCATTCGTACTGGAAGTGATCAGAATGGAAGGACCGAAGTCTTCCAGGACAGAGGCGAGAATCTCGGCCGAGTCGAGCTAAAGTTGAGTATAAATAAAGCAATCTTAAAAAGAAAAAAACGGAAGTAATCAAGAAATTAATTGAGAAAAGTGATTAAGAGAGCCTCTCTGTAAGACTCAAGGAGGCCGCTATGGACGCCTGCCCTAGAAATTCATAATTGTTCTAGAACCATGAAAACATTATGAGGGATGTGTCTAGTGTTCATAACGAAGTCTAGGCGGTCAGAAAGTTTAGAAAAAATTTTTTCACTTAGATATAAGTTGTAATGTTCATAAATTTTGGATGACCATAACTACCGTTATACTCAATATTTCTGAATAATCTTTTCACTGTTAGATTCCCTGTTCAAAACTACACAAAAAAGTCCGTGGAGACCATTTTCGAAAAACAAAATTTATATGACTTTTCTCCAATTTAAGTTTTTAAAAAGTCGTTTTCAGGCAATAACTTTTTTTTTTACTATTACGTCCAAAAAACCGAATGGTCCATGAGAAAGAGCAGGAAAAACTACACAGAATATGTTTCTGCGAGGAAAAATCTCGGATACTTTTTTTGGGTATCTGCATTTGAATATGGGTTTCTGAGCAAATTTCGGCTTTGGCTGCAAACCATAATTTCTTTCAAACTTCATTAATTTTAAAACGGAATAGTCCATTCGATGTAATTTTTTATCCTCTTTAAAATAATATATACTTTGTATACAAAAGAAATTAGTCTAAAGGCCTAAAATTGACTTTTTGTGTTTTTGGCCAAATTCTGGTGTTAAAATACTCATTCTTTGGATCATTAATGGGTCATATAGACCAAATTACCACATAATATTTATTCTACAAGAAAGAGCAGTTAAAACTGAGTCGGGTACAGCTTTTTAATCAAAATCTGAGGATACTTTTTTTGGGAATATGCATTTGAATGCTGACCGTTGAAGACGATATTGCTGCATATTTTTTGGCAATTATTTCAAATTAGTTCTTTTGAAACATCTAGCACCTAATAATATGTATTCCAGGATTCTTTGAAGTTCTTTCATGATATACCACTTAAAAGTACTCTAAAAGTCAAGAAATTTCATTTTTACGAACCTAGAAGGCGAAATAAATGTATGAAAACTCCTTAGAAGCACAAACTGAAAACACCAACTATCAGGTCATTTGTGAATCGGATTACCAAAAAGGTCATAACCATTCGAAAGAGCAGAGACTTTTACATAATATATCCTTCGATGAAAATGCAAAACCTGTACATTTTTAAGAAATCTTGAAATTTCAAAAAAAATCCACGAGATGTTTCGACTATTTTGAGCTGTTCTGCGAATGCTGGTACCAATGGAACTTATGTTCTGAAAACTGTGCCATTAGGTAGTTTGAGACGAGAAACATAAATTTGACGTTGATTTTCTACTTTTGACTACCATCCATGGTACTTTTGCCAAAGGAATGAAATATAATATGCAGAAAAATTTCATTTCGATCAAGTGAACCATGGATGGTAGTCAAAAGTAGAAAATCAACGTCAAATTTATGTTTGTCGTCTCAAACAACCTAATGGCACAGTTTTCAGAACATAAGTTCCATTGGTACCAGCATTCGCAGAACAGCTCAAAATAGTCGAAACATCTCGTGAATTTTTTTTGAAATTTCAAGATTTCTTAAAAATGTACAGGTTTTACATTTTCATCGAAGGATATATTATGTAAAAGTCTCTGCTCTTTCGAATGGTTATGACCTTTTTGGCAATCCGATTCACAAATGCCCTGATAGTTGGCTTCGAAGGAGTTTTCATACATTTATTTCGCCTTCTAGGCTCGTAAAAATGAAATTTCTTGACTTTTAGAGTACTTTTAAGTGGTATATCATGAAAGAACTTCAAAGAATCCTGGAATACATATTATTAGGTGCTAGATGTTTCAAAAGAACTAATTTGAAATAATTGCCAAAAAATATGCAGCAATATCGTCTTCAACGGTCAGCAATCAAATGCATATTCCCAAAAAAAGTATCCTCAGATTTTGATTAAAAAGCTGTACCCGACTCAGTTTTAACTGCTCTTTCTTGTAGAATAAATATTATGTGGTAATTTGGTCTATATGACCCATTAATGATCCAAAGAATGAGTATTTTAACACCAGAATTTGGCCAAAAACACAAAAAGTCAATTTTAGGCCTTTAGACTAATTTATTTTGTATACAAAGTATATATTATTTTAAAGAGGATAAAAAATTACATCGAATGGACTATTCCGTTTTAAAATTAATGAAGTTTGAAAGAAATTATGGTTTGCAGCCAAAGCCGAAATTTGCTCAGAAACCCATATTCAAATGCAGATACCCAAAAAAGTATCCGAGATTTTTCCTCGCAGAAACATATTCTGTGTAGTTTTTCCTGCTCTTTCTCATGGACCATTCGGTTTTTTGGACGTAATAGTAAAAAAAAAAGTTATTGCCTGAAAACGACTTTTTAAAAACTTAAATTGGAGAAAAGTCATATAAATTTTGTTTTTCGAAAATGGTCTCCACGGACTTTTTTGTGTAGTTTTGAACAGGGAATCTAACAGTGAAAAGATTATTCAGAAATATTGAGTATAACGGTAGTTATGGTCATCCAAAATTTATGAACATTACAACTTATATCTAAGTGAAAAAAATTTTTCTAAACTTTCTGACCGCCTAGACTTCGTTATGAACACTAGACACATCCCTCATAATGTTTTCATGGTTCTAGAACAATTATGAATTTCTAGGGCAGGCGCTCCTTGGCCCTTACTGAGAGGCTCTCTTAATATCTTACCAGGTTAGAATTTTTGAGCAAATACGCAAGTGACGTTTTAGATTTTTTCCAAGCTAGAACTTTGAGTGATTCACGGAGAAAAAAAAAGCCGACCTCTTCGCCGATGGCGACCCTCTCAGCTCTCTTCCTCCTCCAGGTGTGCTCGAGGAGGAAGGCGTTGTCGACTCCGATGGCGAGGATCAGAACGGGGATCACGAGTAGGAAAGGGTAGATCGGAAGGGAGAGCAGGCCGAGCACGCCGAACGCAGCTGAGGAAGCGAGCAGCGGTGGGGCGATGATTCCTTTTCAGAGGTACAAATGTTTTCTGTCCGCCAACAAAAATGTTTAAAAGTTGAAAATGCTTTCATAAAAAAGTATATGAAAATAAAGGACCTTTACATAATAAAAATATTGTTACAGATCAAATTGCTGCAGTATTTGGTTTTTTTTCAAGAAAATAAGGTTCTGGAATGTCTATAGATAAGGAAAGTAAACGTTGTGTGTATACCGAAGATGACTATGATGAGCGCGTGGTGAAGACGTCGCTGCAGGAGAGCAGGGATGAGAATGCAGAGAGCGGAGAGGAGCAGAATCAGGAAGAAGCCGGCCAGCAGATGCGGCAAAAGAGACAGACCACCGCGTACCATCTCTGCTCCCAGCAACTGAAGAGGGAGAGAGAGAGAGAGAGAGAGAGAGAGAGAGAAAGAGGGAGTGGAGAAAGAGAGAAAATTATGATAAGTATTCATGACAGTAATATATTCGTGACAGAAACATGCATGATAATTATGATAGTTGACTGCATTATTTTTTTTTTATATTGAGACACCTTGTCGCCCATGAGGTCGATGGTCAGATTTTTGAAGAGAAGTCGATTCTGCGAGAACTCGAACACCTGCAAATCACGAATTCGTATCAGCAATTTTGCTAAAAAAATTGGTTGGAATTAACATTCTTGCATATTTATTTATACAGCTTGTTAAATATTGTTTTTGCATTAATTACAATATTAAAATAAAAAATAAATAAATAAAACCAAAAATGGACCTTGTTCTCCCAGCGGGCGACGATGTTGGTGGTGGAGTCGTCGGGGATGGGCGTCAGCCAGTACAGAGCGATCATCTCCACGGCCGCGAGCCGACTCGCGGGCGGCGCCGTCGGCTGCCCGAGCAACTCGTAGCCAATGTCGCCCGTCGTCAGGCTGATTGTGAGAGTTCTAGCCATTCATTTCTTCTCGGCTTATTCATTTATCCATTTCGTTTATTCAATTGTTTACATGTTTTTCGTCTCGTCCTAAGTTTTATGTAATTTATCAATATTAATTTTAGTTATTAATTGTGTTGTTGACGATATTCTTTCCTTTTAATGGAAGAAGAAAAATAGTTAGTTTGCACATACAAAATTGCTCTATCATATCGTGAATCTAACTCCCTCTATCGTATCTATCATGAATCTTACTCCCTCTCAGTGGGATTATGTGGTTTTCATGCAGGGTGCCCAGTTATATTTGAGAAGTTCAAAGAACAGTGTTTGATGACTGCTAATCGTAGCAACTAGTTTGAATGGATTCGGCTGGTTGTATGATTGTATAAATATTTAAAGTTCATATGTATTTAACTGAATTTCTGTTGGTGCTTGGCATACTTGAGCGCTTTGCTGGATGGCCGATGAATACCGAAGAGATGGTGAGCGATGAGGAAGGGCTGGCCGTGAAGGAAAGACTGCGGGTGGTCGATGATACAAGACGAGGAGTCACCACGCTCATCTCTCTCGGACAGACAGTTCTCAAAGGGGAGAGAGAATAGTGAAAAGAGAGAGAGAGAGAGAGAGAGAGAGAGAGAGAGAAAGAATCGGAGATAGTGAGGCACATATGCGAAAGATGTTCAGAACTGTATAAACATGGGGAAATCAAGAGAACATTCATGCGAAAAGGTAGCAGAAATCTATTTTCTATATCAAATGTAGAAATGCCGAATAAAAAAAATGGAATCATAGAGAGAGAAAGATAGAGCGAGAGAAAGAAAGAGAGAAAGAGTAACTGGAGCTAAGAAAAATGGTATAAGTGTAATAATAGAGAAAAGAGCCGGAACGAAGTGAGAGATAAATGATACGGTAGCCCACCTCGAAGAGAAGGAAGAGCGCATTCGAATCGCAGTGGGTCTCGCAGAGTTGTGCATGCGTCCATCTCCGTCCGTCTACGACCACTTCCACGTCGTTCGAAATGTACTTTAGCACCTTAAAATCTTTTTAGTTTAAACCTTAAAATATAAAATTAAAATCCTTAAAAAATAGTTGGCGCAATTTAACTACCCAAAAATAATGAAAGAAAGGTATTGTATATCCTTCTTCTGTTCTCGCCAACCTCAAGCACTTGTTTGATGAATCCTTTGTCGAGGAGATTCCCGCGATCTCGCCGTCGAATCAGCGCCGTGAATCTGCTGAGACTTCGGTAGTCGCGGCCATCAAACAACGTTTTTACGGCCTGGAAATGTCTGACGGAAATAAATATCTGAGTGACGGAATGTTTGACTGACGCTTTCTTATTTTAATATTTTCCATTACGGATTTTTCGACTGCCATATGACTCTCCGATTCGGTCCCCTACTTTTATTGTTCTCAAGAATGATAGCAATAGGAAAGTGGCACGTAAAAGTGGTGCCACACATGCTGCAAAGATAAGAAAACAAAGTTCTAGACTACAGTGAAGCCAAGCACCCATGGACACGGATTACGGTATCTCATATGGACACGGATTACGGTATCTCATATGGACACGGATTACGGTATCTCATATGGACACGGATTACGGTATCTCATATGGACACGGATTACGGTATCTCATATGGACACGGATTACGGTATCTCATATGGACACGGATTACGGTATCTCATATGGACACGGATTACGGTATCTCATATGGACACGGATTACGGTATCTCATATGGACACGGATTACGGTATCTCATATGGACACGGATTACGGTATCTCATATGGTCACGGATTACGGTATCTCATATGGACACGGATTACGGTATCTCATATGGACACGGATTACGGTATCTCATATGGACACGGATTACGGTATCTCATATGGACACGGATTACGGTATCTCATATGGACACGGATTACGGTATCTCATATGGACACGGATTACGGTATCTCATATGGACACGGATTACGGTATCTCATATGGACACGGATTACGGTATCTCATATGGACACGGATTACGGTATCTCATATGGACACGGATTACGGTATCTCATATGGACACGGATTACGGTATCTCATATGGACACGGATTACGGTATCTCATATGGACACGGATTACGGTATCTCATATGGACACGGATTACGGTATCTCATATGGTCACGGATTACGGTATCTCATATGGACACGGATTACGGTATCTCATATGGACACGGATTACGGTATCTCATATGGACACGGATTACGGTATCTCATATGGACACGGATTACGGTATCTCATATGGACACGGATTACGGTATCTCATATGGACACGGATTACGGTATCTCATATGGACACGGATTACGGTATCTCATATGGACACGGATTACGGTATCTCATATGGACACGGATTACGGTATCTCATATGGACACGGATTACGGTATCTCATATGGACACGGATTACGGTATCTCATATGGACACGGATTACGGTATCTCATATGGACACGGATTACGGTATCTCATATGGACACGGATTACGGTATCTCATATGGTCACGGATTACGGTATCTCATATGGACACGGATTACGGTATCTCATATGGACACGGATTACGGTATCTCATATGGTCACGGATTACGGTATCTCATATGGACACGGATTACGGTATCTCATAAACATATGGTTGTATCAATAAGTATATTGATCACCACAAATCACTTGTTTTTTCCTCAGCAATGATCGAATTTTTATGCATAACTGATAAGTCTTGCTAAAATGAAAATAAAGCAAATATGTAAATGAGAAAAGAGAAAATAGACCTCTTCAACTTTAGAGCGCGAGTTCTGCGAGACGAAACCCTCCTGGAGATGCTGAGCAAAAGAGAGCCGAGGAAGGCCGGCAGAACAGGCGAGGGAGAGGAGGAGAGGAAGGATGAAGAAGGGGAGGGGATGGCGGCCGATCGAGAGGCCGACGCAGCGGAAGGCGCGGCGGAGCGACTGCTGCAGCTCTGAATTTTCTATTTGTAATTTCTCTTTCTATCTTAATTGATGTATTTATTTAATCTAGTAAACTAGCTATTTTCATTAATTTTGTCGGTTTTCAATATATGATTTATTTTTTGATAAAAAGCCTGATGTAATTATTCACTTTGTTGCTTTTCAAGTACTCTCACCAGCTTTGTTCAAATCATCTATTTCCGTAAGAAAATGAATAGAATTTACCGAATGGTTTCTATTTATTTATTAAAATAGTGTATTGCGAAAAATGAATCCGAAAAACATGATAGAATAAGTTAATATAATGAGAACCATGAGGATGAATCCTCTGTAGCGCGATGCATTTCAGCCGGTTGCTGCTCCTCTCCTTCTCTTCCTCTTCTTGGTCCGAGAGGCCATCTTCCACCGCCGTCGATGGGACCATTCAGAAGAATCGAGAGAAGAGAGCCGAGACGACCACCCGCGAGGAAGCTGCGGGGGAAGGCCGAGAAAGTTGGAAGAGAAAAGGATGAACATAGAGAGAGAGAGCGAGCGGGAGAAAAAGGGAGGAATGGAATGGGGAAGCGAGCCACTTTCGTTCTCTAATGTAGAACAAAAAAACTATTTCTATTCGGTGGCCCGATGCGAAGTGATCAAAACGACGACATTATTGATGGAGTGTCAAGGGGAGAGAGAGAGACAGAGAGAGAGAGGAGAGAGGGAGAGAAAGAGAATGGAGAGGAGATTACAAGAAAGATAGAGAGAGAGGGAAAAGAGAAAACAAGATAAGAGAGGCCATAAGTGATAACGAGAAGACGAACATCATCGTATTGAATGACAAATTAGACGAGGAAAGTGTGGGCGGCGGCTAAAAAGCTAATCGAAGAAGGAACGGAAAGTGAAACCATGAAAGAGCGGAGGAGAGGATGGGTTAAAACGGAAAATTAAGAAAATGAAGGGAGAGAGAGGGAAGAGAGAAAGAAAGGATAGAAGAGAGAGAGGAGAAAATGAGAGAGAAGGAGGGAGAAAACGAGGAAGAGAACGAAAAAAAAGTGGGGGGGGGGGAGTGAGAGAAAGAGATAGAGAAAGACAGGGAGAGTGACATGGAGAGAGAATTAGTGAAAGAGAAAGAAGGGAGAGAGAGAGGGTGAATGAAAGAGAAAGAATGGAATGAGACAGACAAAAAAAACATACAGAGAACGCTTGGGAAGAAGCGGAAATTCATATTCGGATCAATTTGTGACATTATTTTCGTTGCTCTTCTGCTTCGTGGGCCGGCCGTGCCAATCACTGGCGATTTAAGAGGACGAAAGAAGGAAAGAGCAAGAGTGAGACAGAGTGTGAGATATAAAGAAAGTGGCTGAGAGAGAGAGAGTGAGTGCGAGGTTCTGAGAGCGAGAGAGATACAGTGAGTGAGAGAGAGAGGAGGATATTATCCAGTGGATTACATGCGGAGGACTGATCTTAAAGCACTTTTAAACATAGAGGGGGGATGTTCCAAAGTCATATAATTGAATTTAGTGTTTGTCGAACTAAAACTTCGATTTATTGTGGCGAGATGTCATTAAAGAATTCTTGTAGCCATATTACAGTAAAACAAAAGTAAGCAATAATTTTGCATTGTTAAGAAACCTATTAATATGTGCAATCAAGGAGCCTAAGTAATAAAATGTACTGCTCATGGTCAGCTGACGTTAATGTCTAGCTGCTGAGTGAGAGACTTGCGCTGTTTACAGCAAGCTTGGAGTTGGCCCGTTTCGTACAATCGTCCAAGCAGTGGATATTACGGGAAGAGAAGAGAGAAGAAAGATGGAAACGGATGACAATGACGGAGAGAGAGAGAGAGAGAGAATGCGATCAAGAAATAAGGAGAGCATGTAGGACGAGATCGAAAGAGAGAAAGAGAGTAAAGAGAGTAAAATAGAGAGAGAAAGAGAGAGCGAGCGCGAGAAAGAGGAGAGAGAGAGAGAAAGAAATGGACATAGTACGGAAACAAAGAGCATTTGTCTGCAACTCTACGGGGGAGAATAATTTTGAATTGCGAACGGCCGGTGCCTTGCCCTTTTCCCATCGCTTTCATCGCCTTTTTCCATTCACCTCTTTTTGCTATCCTTACTTTCACTCCTCCCTGGCTGATCTTTTTCTCTTTTCTCTTCTCTTCTCTCTCTCTCTCTCTCTCTCTCTCCCTTTCGCACAATGACTCACAATTGCTCTCAACAACTTGCCCTAAAAAAACGTACACTTTGTGTAAGCTCATTCTGTGATGGGGGCCGCCTCCAAAACCGTTTTGTCCTATTCGCCATAAGTGCAGCGGAGAGTTTTATGCGGAGATCAAGTGCATAGTAGTTGGCAAGAACTGAGAGGGACACAGACGAGGAAACACTTTGGATTGAGAAGAGAGGACAGACCAGCAGAGAAGGAAGCAACATTAAAATGTTACTGGAGAGAGAGAGAGGGTAACAGAGTAGAGACAGTGAGAGAAAGAGAGAATAGGATAGATCGAGACAACGAGAGTTCGAGTGGGGTGAAAAGTGTCTGCAGACTTCTCTTCCCACTCGCAATCACTTGCCCCTTTCCTCTCTAAATCACCATCGCTCTGACTAAATCTTTCTCCTTCCTACTTTCTGACTTCACTTTAGTCTTTCTTCAAGATTCATCTCTCTCTCTCTCTCTCTCTCGCTCTCTCTCTATCTTTCTCTGTTTCCATCTTGCCTTCTCTCTCTCTCTCCTCCCCTTTTCTCTTCCTCTTTCTCTCTCTCTCTCTTTCTCTCTTCATCTTTCTCTCACTGTCTTTCTCCGTCTTACTTTCGTTTTCCGACTGCTTCGATTTGTTACATCGAATCGCGATGAGTGTGTGTTGAATGTCTGTGTCTCGGTGTGTATGTACTGAAACATTGGCAGCGTGCTAAGTAGCCAGCCGAGAAGAGAGCGCAGGTCATGGAGAGACGCAGAGATAGCGAGAGAGAGGAGAGATAGAGAGAAGCAGAGAGAAAGTGACAGAGAGAGAGAGAGAGACAGATCCAAAGAGACGCAGACTATTTAGTGCTTGCTCGAGGCCATAGGGAGAGATACGACCTTGTGAGAAGAAGACAGCCACCGGCTTGGCAAGCAGCAAGACAAACGCATCTTCAGATGGACGGCCTCAGACTCTCTCTCTCTCTCTCTCTCTCTCTCTCTCTCTATCTCTCTCTTCCTCTTTCTCCATCACTTTCTCTCTCTCCCTCGTTCCCCCATTACTTTCTCTCTCTCTCCTTTTCTCTCTTTCCACTTCTATATGTTTACTCCAGTATACAGCCAAAGAGAGACACCCAAATAGAAAATAACTAGTGGAACCTTGGACGGCATTGAATGAAATGGCGATTGAAGAGCAAAGGAAAAACCCAAGGCACACGCATGAGATTCTGCAATACAAATATAAATCTGTAAATCCGTAAAAAGGAAGAATCCAAAAGAAGAAGGAGAAGAAGAACGGAGGAAGAGTGATCAGGCGCTTTTCAAAAAAAAGAAAGGTTGTTTATGTTCGAAGAAGGAAAGAACCTAAGGAAAGAATATAGTAAAAGAGGGAGAAAAAGAAAGAGAGAGAGAGTGCAAGAGAGAGAGAGAGAGAGAGAGAGATGGAAAACAAACGGAAGCAGCAGAGATGATGACACCGCCGTGCGATGTGTGGTGTCAGCAGCCGCAACAACCAAAGAGAGTTCACACCGATTCCTGGATTAGCTCCAGCCTGCTGGGGCTGGGCGAGAGGGCGAGAGTATGGGAAAGAGAGGGACGTTAGAGAGCCACTTGTTAAAGAATACGAGAGAGAGAGAGAGGAATAGAGAAAGACGGCCAGATAGTGACAACATATCGAGATCTACACAGTGCGCGATCACGAGTAGTGAGCCGAATGAATGAGCTAGAAAAAGAGCCAGTTTGGTTGAAGCTCACTTACTGCATTCTCTCCTGCATGAATCAGCAGCCACACAGTGCGGGCAGAAAGTACACGAGAGGAGTTATTTGTAGGCACTCACTCAGTCAAGGAATCAGTGACCATGCAAAAAAGGGATGAGAGAGAGAAAGCAGGACAGAGAGGGAGAGAAAGAGAGAAGAGAGAGAGAGAAAGAGAGAAAAAAAAAATGTAGATAACCTGTAGTGCCACCTCCCGTATCACATGAATCTGTACGGTCTACAAAAGGTCGGGGCTTTCAGGCAGTAATTATGGTCGTTCGCACTAATCAAATCCATGTCGTGGCTCCTGACTGAACGACTCATTATTGGCATGGAAAGAAAGAAGAGAAAAGTGGCCACCTGTGAATGAGAGGAATAGGGTGGAGAGGAAAAGAGCAAACGACGAGGAAAGTCGGTGCAGAATTTGGAGAAATTATCTCTAATTCAACAGGAGCACGGCAACCTCATCGCTTACATGCTATAGAAATCCACTTTTTTCCCTAATGTTTTTTTATAATTCGAAGCGATAAACAATGGCTACATGGCCAAGAGTCGAATAATAAGTATTTGCACAGATATACTAGTTATAAGAAAGAGAGCAAAGAAAGAGAGAGAGAGAGAGACAGAGAGAGAGAAAGAGAGAGAAAGAGAGAAAGGCAAATGATGTGGTTTGCGAACGAGAAGAAGGCAGCCAGAACGACTTCCACTTGTCAAGACGGCCACTAGCGTTGTGTCCAAGTGGAGTACGCGACACACTGTGCGAGGTCATTGGACACGCGATGGCAAGCAACTCTCTCTCTCTTTCTCTCTCCCTCTCTCTCTCTATCTATCTCCCTCTCTATCTATCTATCTCTCTCTCTCTCGCTCTCTTCCTCCTTCACTCACATCCGTTCTCTCTCCTTCACTCTCTCACACTTTGTCTCATACATCCATAAATATTATAGTTTCCGGCCAGCTTCTCTTAAGACGTAATCTATCTCTATTTCTCTCTTTTATTTCGTCTCTCTCTCTCTCTCTCGCTTATCAGATGGTTTGCGGTGCAGACAGCGAATAGATGTGCAAGTCTGCGATAAGGTCGCTGTGTACCAGCCAGCTAAACACGGTCATTTATACAAGGGCCTCTCCCTCACTCTCTCTCTCTCTTTCTTCTCTCTCTCTCTCTCTCTCTCTCTTCTCTCCTTCCTCTCCACTTTTTGATGGGAGTGGACAGCTGAATGAAGGCGAGAGGAGCCGAGATGTGGACTAGACTCCACAGGCTTACTCATCTCGTCGAGAATGGCTTAATCGAATAGCAGAGAACTCGTTTTAGCCGTTATCGAACCGAACAAATGTTCTAATGCACTCCTTTACATTTCGCTTCTTTATTTCATGCACGATAAATAAATAAATAAATAAAATAAATTTTTCTACACCATCTTTTGATATCGTCGTAACTCTCTCGTTTTAGTTCTCTCTCTGTTTCTCTTCATTCCCGTCCTGCCCCTTCCACCTGTCTTTTTTCTGTACCGCTCTCTGACTTTATCCTTTCTCTCTCTCATTCTCTCTCTCTCTCTCTCTCTCTCTCTCTCTCTCTAGTTCAGAAACCATGCCCATATTTTTTTTTTTGCCTGCCGGCCACCACGTGTTTGAATGGCAGCAACTGCGGTGGGTTGAATGGAAGGACTTTGTCCTTTGAACCTGACGGGAGAGGGCTTGCAGGAGATAAAAATAATGAATTGAAACATGAGAAATGGAGAAAGGATAGAAATTGGGAGAGAGAGAGAGATAGAGAGAGAGGGGGGAGAAAGACGCAGAGAGAGGAAGGCAAACAGTTCTAGAGAATGGTGTGATTTCTGTCACAAACGTGCGATATTATATACAGTTATCATTTTGTATCAAGGGAGCATAAAAGAAAATAAATACATACGTTATATTCACGAATGATGTGATAACTCCATGATCCATGTGACTTTACGTGTGGTAAGGTTGTAAAAGCAAAGTCACTTACATGTCGATCATTTGTTCGCAGGAAACTCAGAACTAACAAGTCAATGGGCAGCAGAATGTAGTGTGAAGAGCCACAGCAATCTCTCGCTCATAGGAAACGAAATAGCTTGAGGGACACATGCCACTTTGTCAGTTCAGTCTGGCCAAACTGTTATCCGCGTCTCTTTCCTTCTCTCTCTCTCTCTCTCTCTTCCCACACTCTCACTTTGCTCTCGATCTCTTATCTCCCTCCTTTCTCTTATCTCTCACTCTCTTCTTTCAGCTTCATGCTGTTCGGAGCATTCTTTACTGTAGACTTGAGAAGTAACACACATTCCAAGAATCAAAATGCTGACCATTCAATCACATTCCTCGTTATCATTTCTGAATGAGAAGTCAGAGAATGCAAATCTTTGTCTTCTTCTGCTCCCCCTCTCTTTCTCTCTCTGGCCCAAAAGGTCAATGCCACTGGCTATAAATTAGTCGGTGAGCTGGCATTTTCGGCTAATTCTTTGTGTTTCCTCAAGGGAAATTCGATAAAGATCGACTAGGAATGTTGCATAAACGTTAACGCTAACACACATTTAACGTATCAGTAGCACCTAAATGGTGTTTTCAAAAAATGGCATCAGAGTTAAAAAGCTCAATTCGCTCACACGGTTTTGGATCTCTCGAGCGTCGAAAACTCATCACACGCGATGAGAACAAGTGACGTTCGGCTACCCGAGAATGCTGCACCCTATCCTTTGCGAGTTTTTCGTAGCATGCTGTTATACTCGGTTTGCGGCCACCACACGTGTCTCTCCTTCCAATGAAACGAGTATCTGATTTCTTGTGCTAGAAGAGAGAAGAGATGCTAGGATCACATTCAAAACATTTATTTTAGAATAGATACTTGAGAAAGACTTCAAATGGCAACAAACTCTTTTGTTTTGCGTCAAGACGAGAACTAAAATGCCTGTGTATAGAAATAAAATGCGTTTGATTAAAAGTGCTTACTTCGCGGTTCGGAGTTAATGAAGTAGTATTGAATGAAGTTCAGTCACTTTGGCCACTGCCCTCAGTCATGGCCGGCTGCTTCATCGTCTTCTCTCTTCTTCTGCTCTTTCGGCCCTCTTCTTCCGGGTCGCTCTGTCTCCAGGATTCACTGGAAGGCGACGATATGCTCATCAACGTCAGAACTTTCATTTTGTAAATAAATATAAATAAGTTATTCTTTCTAATATAAATAAATATATCTATTTTATTGTTAAACATAACATTCTAACTGTTTCTCGGGTTCTTAATTCTATAGTTCTCTCTCGGTCCCTCGTTCTCCCTCTCACTCTCCCTATCTCTCTATCTCACATTCAAACTAACTGAAACACACACGTTTCTCCTTCCTTATCTTTCGATTTTCAGCTCACTTAAAAAAATTTTTGACGAATAAAAAAATTGCTTATGAATTCTTTCTTCTGAAGACAAGAAATGGAGGGCACGGCATCGAGATCCTGAAGCCAAACTACGAGAAGTGGCCGAATCGACATCACGTCTCTGTCACACTCAATATAAGCTGCCCCGGATCGAAGGAGTTCAGCTTCGAGTGCTCATCTTTTACACGTGCATATTAAAGAACGAGCAAAGTTTTTCATGACATGCAAATGCCATCTTTTACCATTAATACATACTTGAACAAAAAAAATACTCGACAACGGTTTTTATTGAGCGATTTAGTGTCTTCAAATTTCAGAGCATCTCTCTATCGCATCGATCTGCTGACCTCCTACGGCGAATTCATCAAAGGAGAGGTCCCTAATTCAAAACAAAAGACGACAGCAAGAACGATGAAATACACAAACACTGTTCAATTTATTCAGAAATTAACTATGTTGATAGCTCTTTTGTATAGACAAGCGTTACGAATCTCATTTTTTCAATAATAAATTATATTTATGTATGTGCATCTTCTTGGCAACAGGATGACGAAGAGACTGTCACTGTCTTCGACTGCGTTGTCGAAAGTCCGTGGCCACAGCAGGTTTACCTTTTTCTTCTAAATTTTTTTTTTTTTACAAATTTTTAGATTGTTTTAATCCAATGAAGAAATGGCTTCAGGTAAAGGGAGTTCTTATCAGGCCCTTTGCAGTCCTTCTATGTGTCGCTTGACGAGGTGAAGGGCTGTGGCAACGTGAGCTACAAGAGAGGCTGCTACTCTGTCGGCTCTACCGACTGGGTCGATACGAACCTGATCAAGAACATCAGGCCAGCCCCTCCAATTGCCTCTTTAGAAAAATTATGTTTTGAAAATTGATGACGTATTAATGCTCAATGATCTATTTAGCTGGACACTGGAGGAACGCGGCCAAACCCTTTGGGTGGATGGACCGGTAGTGGACACTCCGCTCAAGGATATCCTTTCGTCGTGCCCAAATATTCTGAGGACGGTAAGGTCCAAGACAATGACATTCTGAGAGTTCACTTATTTTATTCTTCACCAGTAGATCTATCTTATATTTAGATCCAACATTTTGTTTTATTTTATCGATGAGCTATTACAATTTATTCAGAAATTAACGACCTATGCTTTTCAGGACGACGTATAATAGTGTTCTTCTTTCATTATACCCCAATCCATATTAACAATATTTCCGACCTGCCTTGAGAGCATAAATATATTTGATTTCTCCTTTATTAAATGCAACTAATAGAAAAGGAGGTGTGTACGTAAATACATATCTACATATATGCATACCATATGAAGAACTCTTTGTTCTAAGTGAAAAAATGTTTACTTATTTTTTTCCTTTCACTAAATCCCAAATCTCTAAACTTTTTATTCCCGAAAGTGCTCACGCCACGGCAATTTCGAAATATATGTATGCACTTTTACATACATCGCACTTTTCTTTTAAAAAGATAGTAGCCATTAGTATTTTTTTTAATTACGAATAAATTAAATTAATCAAATTTTCATAATTTCTCAATATTCTAATTTCACTTTTACCTCGTATAATTGCAGCAAACAAATATATTGAGAGTCATTTGAGTTCTACTCCTGCAAAGGGTTAAAGGAGGGCGATCACCGAAAAGTCGTTCACGAGATATGAGACATTTTACGTATTTTCGAATAGTTTTCAGCATATAGATAAAGGATATGCACATGGAAGACCACAAAAAAGTTTCACATTCAAGTATATGCACTTGAAAGTGCAACTTTTGAATCAAATTCCTATTGGTGTCTCAGTGCAAAAATGTGGTGTATACAGTAACTAGGGTACATTTACCATCGCTGGAAGATAAAATTTACAAAGACATCGCGACTTTGACATTTTAGTAAGCTTAATAAAGTTTTTGTGTTAGTTTTTCTGTAAAAACTTTAAGGAAGAACACAACAACATCAAAATAGTCAATCAGAATTGACATCCCGCTTTGAAAAAAACCATGCATTAGGCCATCAGTGTACAGTATATCTTAGTTTGATTCTATGGACTTCCATTCGAGATTTTTGCATGTTTGAACGCATATTAGTAAATTTTCGGTGACCGCCCTTCTTTAAGCAAATATATTTATTTCGCGCCCTTTGTTAATTAATAAACCAAAAGTACATACTATGCACATATTTTATGTCCTCTCTTAATTCATTCCGAAGGTACTAACGAAATGTTAATTCCTAAGGATATTTACAAGCACTTCGAGTAAATTGCACTTTACTTTCAAGAAGCAAATTTTTAGACGATTTGGATAGTATAAAAGAGGCCAAATGAGGTAGTTTTCATCACTTCCTGTGGACACGAGCGCTTTTCTCGCTGCGAAAATGGCCTATCAGTCTGCTGTCAGTTTTCTCTACCTTCCCTCATACTCTTTCGCTCTTTTTTCCCAAGAATTCCAATCCCCACGCTCTGAAATTTCTATTGCCACATCCGGTCCCGTTCATATCTTCTTCCTACTACTTCTAGACCCTTTATCTCTCTTTCCTTCATTGTCGGCAAATTTGAGATTTCTTACAGCTCCCCCCTCCCCTCGACTACCACGGCCAGGGATACGGAAACCGTGTGGAGGCGCCGATGCACGTCTCCCAGCCTCTCGTGGATGCTAAGCTGTCCGCCTTTTACGACTCCGACCGCGGTGAAGGATTGGGAGATTCTTCTGACTCTGCTGCCGATCTAAGAGAGAATCTCTTCAGGACTCTCCTTTGACGGCCAACGTGCGTACTACTACCGAGACAACGCTGCCAACGTCGCGACGGCGATTGAGAAGGTGGATTATTCTACAACCGAGAGATAGGAAGAACGCATTAAGAAATGGCAAATTCAAAATGCTGGACAGCCAACTTTCACGCGAATAACAAGCGAAAATGATTTAGATCGATCATATTCTGTAATTTGAATATTTATAGCAATGAGTGTAAACTCTGCTTAGGCTCCCTCGTACGCGGTCCCCGCGCTGCACAAGGAGCTCTACGGGGACGGCTACGGCAGCCGCCAGCTCGCGCCGCCTCAGCTCACTCAGGAGTACCTTGGCCGCCCGCCCTTCTACGACGCCGTCAAGGGTTAGGCGAGAGAACAAGAGGTGGAATGAAGGACTGACAAAGGCTGACCTTCCAATCGATAGCAGTGGTGATTGCGAAGGAAACCACCAAGCATCAGTTGCACTTCCAGGGGAAATGCTTGCCTATGCCCTTATCATTTTATTACCATTTAGGAATCCACTATGATGGCCAGCAGGCCTATTACTACGCCGAGAATTCGAATGTCAAGACCGCAGTTGAGGTGAAGAAATTGGAATAATCGAAATTCCTTTCTGGAACAATTCTCATTTTAGGCTCCTTCCGACGGCGCGCCCGGGCATCTCGTTCCTCTCCAGCACCGCTCCGGAATGCCCCTCTAGTAGCAGTACCAGCAGGCTCCTGCGTGCGGATACCTCCCGCCTGCTCCTCTCCATCAGAAGGAGTCTCTCGGCATGGGCTACGGCTCGCGCTACGAGGCGCCTGAACAAGTCTCCAAGGAGTTCCGCGGCCGCCCCGCTTTCTACGATGCCGACCGTGGTAGGCAGAAAAACAGTCTAGAATATGCGTAGGAACGGCCACAATTGTTTATTCTAAAATCCATGGTTAGCTACTGGAATTCTAATAAGAATATTGATAATTCGAATATTCCAACAGAATATTTCTTTCTCATAATTGGAAAATTCCAACTGAATATTCCTTTCTCATAATTGGAACATTCCAAAAGAATATTCCATTCTCATAGTTCTCATATTCCAACGGAATATTCCATTCTCATTTCAGGACTCTACTACGATGGCCACCGCGCATATTTCTACCAACCGCGTTCCTCTAATCTCGCCACGGGAATCGAGGCCAAGGAGATCGAAGTCGTCCGCCGCCAGATTGGCAACGGCACTGAGGTCTTCTACTTTATAATTTTAAAGTGGACTGGAATATGAGAATATTTTGAATTCCATTGCATTGCAGGGCAACCTGGAGGAACTCCGCCGCGCCGTTGCCTCCGTTTACCTCGGCCGCTAGACCCCTATTATTCTCCCTGTTCTCATCCTACTTCCGTTGATATCACACTCAGTTAAGAAAGTAAATGTATTTGTTTCAAGTGATGCGTTGACACTGTAAAAGTATTGAGGGGAGACAAATGGTAATGAAGTGAATGAAGCAGTCGATGAGCATTCATCTCAGTGAATTAGACGCCCCACCGATGGTCAAGACATGATAAATGTGGTCTAATAATGAAGTATGAAAAGAGTGTGAAAAGTTTTGGCAGCTTAAGGCCTGAAAAATGAGTACGGGTGCTCCTCAGAATTCATTTTACATTACTCAAGCGAAGCGCATTTCTCTATGAGCTTTCGAAAGCTTTTTAAATCTAAAATAGAGTTGTGTACTTATATTGGTTGTACAAGTTTACTTGTTCTTTAGTTATTTAGTTGTTTCTTATCCAACAGCCGTTGATATGGCGAAAGTGCTCCCTCATGGTCAGCAAGATGAGTTCGAACCTGCGCTGGTGTGAAAATATTTTTTGTTGTTTCATATAACTTATTACCTCAAACATTTTAAGCGAAAATTCGAAAACATTTAATCTTCTAAGGAAATAGTCGAACTGAGACGAGAAGAAGATGAACTCTTCGGCTTCGTGGTTGCTTCATGCGCCACTGTCCGCGTGCCTCCTTTTGAAGAGCCTACCGGACCGCCTGGCGGCTTTTTCGTCCAATACATTGTGGTTGGAGTTTTCTTCGCGTATATGAAGACACTATAATGACGACGCAAGTCGTGACAGTGTCCGCCTTTGAATATTCCATACGGAAGTAAACTCAATAACTTGGGTTGCAGCCTGACTCACCGGCAGCATCCAGTCAACTCCGTTTTGGAGACCAAATCATCAGCATCAATGGCATTTCTGTGCGAGGCATTCCTGCAGACACGGTTCATTTCGTAAGTCGTCTGAAGGATTCCTCCTCTCTCACCTTCTATTGCTACTTGATATCCTTGCACAGGCTATTCTGGCGGTGGGTTGCCACATTCGCTTCGGCGTTCTACACAATCCACATCTGGGCGCCTGCCGTGAAGTGATCCTACCGCGAAAGGAAGATTACGGTAGTCGATGCCGCACTCCTTTCGGCATGACTCTGCACGGCGGTCGCAACTTCCCATCTGTGAACCCCAACGACCGAAACGATCGCGGAGTTTTCATCCAGAGAGTATGTCATGCTTCATTTTGTGTGTTCCATATAAACGCAATTCCTGTGAATTTATTACTCAAAAACAAATATTGATTGGAATATTCCTATCGACAGCGGCTCTTTAGGTGACTCCGGGAGGAGTTGCCGAGTCAGCGGGTCTCTTACCTGGTATGAGGATCATTAAGGTTAGCAAGAGTGAAGGGGGGGGGGCAAAGTTTAATCTTAACCACCGTGGCGAGAGAACTGACAGCAATTGGGAGCAAAAAGGGAAAAAAGAGAATATTTTGATACAGACCAACACGGCCTATAAAACTATGTTCTCGTTAGGTTGGCCGCGTGAATGTGCTGCTGCACAACCACTGGCAGGTGACCGCGCTGATTCGCAGACATCCCGGAGATGTGCGCATTCGAGTCTGCGACGGCTACCAGCCCGAGGAATTCACAACGGTCTTTTGAGCATTTGGAATATTTCACGCTTAAAAATCATTTCGTGATTTTAAAATAAATTTGTTAATATCTGAAAGAATCATTGTCAGTATTAAAATAATTCTTTAAGTAAACAAACCCCAAAGGCGACATTGTCGAAGACGAGGGCGCCTTGCCAGAGTGCATTAGGAGTCCCCTGAAGCGGTTAGCAATCTATCTAGTCAGCCAAGCAACTGTTCATCTCGATCATTGAACAATTTCAGATTGGCAATTCTGTTCACGATAATCTGCGATTCACTCTGCAGCGATATTGCAACGTCTTCTTCCATCTAGCCAATACTTCTGCTCATAAATGATTACTTTTCTTTTACATTATGACATCTCAGTCGAGGAAAACTGCACTACTCACTCACACTTTTTATCTTAAGAGAGGATGTCAGTAAGACTCGAGCAAGGCCCTATTATGACCTGCCCTAGGAATTTTTTTTCGAATTTGCTCACCAAAATTGATTACACTATACAACTTGACGTGGTGAACAAAATAGGCTATATTTCAAAGTTGAACAAAATTTTCCGCGCGAGACCCAGTACAGTAATCTTATAAATTTCATTGGTCATAAGTCGTTTCAAACTTATTATTAGACAACCATTGAGCTATCATTGGATAGCTGATTGGACGGGCTTTAATTTTCATGTTGATGATGTTTTCATAAAATATGAATTTGGCCCTAAAATACGGCCCTAAACATTTTCGAAGGCGGTTTTTAGCCAAATTAAGTATTTTATGCTCATTTCTACAACACCGCTCCTACATATTCTTAAAGCGCTTGAAATGTGCTACAATATATGTCTCTTTCAAAAAAAATGAAGGTCCTGGGCATAGGTTCCGAAGCGCTCGAACATGATCCTGTGTAAACTGCAACACTGTGCAAGCGCATTCTTCGATCCATAACTGCGCTCAATGTTAATATTACAAAATCGTAAGTATACCATCTTAGAGCTCTCACGGAGATCTTCAAATGTTACATACATTATTTTATTGAAAAGTTTCAATTTATATGGGAAATTTCGTTATGTACAATTAGAAGGCTTAAAAAACAACTTTAACAATATTTTCGCCTGTCGAAACATACATCATAAGAAAGGGGATGAAATTTGCTACAAGCTGAACCCCTTTTAATGGAATTCCATGCATACGATATTTTGTTATAAATCATAAAATTAGTGCCAGTAGCGTCGCTGTCATTTTGCCCAAGAATTCACGTTTTAGTTTATTCGAATTAGAATATTCCAATCCTTTTTTCCACAGTTTTTCCATATGGCCTTGTTATCCTACTCTTATGGCTTATAACAAAAGATCGTATTCATGGAAAGATCGTATTCATGGAAAAGGGGTTCATCTTGTAGCAAATTTCATCCTCTTTCTTATGATGTATGTTTCGACAGGCGAAAATGTTGTTAAAGTTGTTTTTTAAGCCTTCTAATTGTACATAACGAAATTTCCCATATAAATTGAAACTTTTCAATAAAATAATGTATGTAACATTTGAAGATCTCCGTGAGAGCTCTAAGATGGTATACTTACGATTTTGTAATATTGACATTGAGCGCAGTTATGGATCGAAGAATGTGCTTGCACGGTGTTACAGTTTACACAGGATCATGTTCGAGCGCTTCGGAACCTATGCCCGGGACCTTCATTTTTTTTGAAAGAGACATATATTGTAGAAAATTTCAAGCGCTTAAAGAATATGTAGGAGCGGTGTTGTAGAAATGAGCATAAAATACTTAATTTGGCTAAAAACCGCCTTCGAAAATGTTTAGGGCCGTATTTTAGATCCAAATTCAAATTTTATGAAAACATCATCAACATGAACATTAAAGCCCGTCGAATCAGCTATCCAATGATAGCTCGATGGTTGTCTAATAATAAGTTTGAAGCGACTTATGACCAATGAAATTTATAAGATTACTGTACTGGGTCTCGCGCGGAAAATTTTTTTCAACTTTGAAATATAGCCTATTTTGTTCACCACGTTAAGTTGTATAGTGTAATCAATTTTGGTGAGGAAATTCGAAAAAAAATTCCTAGGGCAGGCCTTGATCGAACAGTACTGACAGCCTCTCTTAATTTGTTCTTAAGCTGTGTTCGTTATTTGGTCATTAAAGAACATGCATTTAAAAAGTTTGCTCATTAATTGTAAGAGGACATGACAAGATCACTGACAATGAGGTTAGATCTTTATGAAACCGTAGTACTGAAACATGAAAAGACGGAGAGAGAGAGAAACTGAGGGAAAGAGAGAGGCAGAGAGAGATAGATGGAGAGACACAGAGAGAGAGAGAGAGACTGAGGGAAAGAGAGTGACAGAAGACAGAGAAAGAGAAAGATGGAGAGACAGATAGAGAAAGATGGAGAGGCAGAGAGAGATAGAGAGAGAGAGAGAGTGTGTGAGAGAGATAAAGAGGGAGAGAAGAGAAAGAGAGAGAGAGAGAGAGAAATAAAAAAGAAAGAGGGGAAGAAATAAAAATGAAAGTGACAGCCAAATATTGTTGTTATTTCTTTCCCAATGCCGCAACATTACTCATCCCTTCCCTAACAAACGGTCTTCTTCGTCTTATGAGAATTTGTACGGTTTGCAGACTTGAAATGACGACGTTTCGTCTAGTTCCAATTTCAAACACAAGTAATGGAAGATTTTTCTTCTTCCAATTTAGCTTCCATTTCCCAGTTCTGCACTAACAAAGTTAAGAGTTCTGCTCATTCGTCCATTAAGAATTCATTTCAACAAGCCACTTTTCCTCCTTACTTTTTTTGATAGCAGTAATTTGGCGAAAAGTTAAGAAAACACAAGATCGAGGATCCTTTTTCCTATTTCTTATCTAAAGGAAGTTGATTAACGTCTGTGATACACGAACTCGCTGAAGCCATCTTTTTATGGAGGATCTAGAATGGAGCAGATCAATGGGAGTTCAGTCGGAAGAAGACGGGGTGGCATGATTTGGGAAGCAGGCGTGGCTTGAGGAGTGGGTGTGTCTTGAGAAGTGGGCGTGGCTTGAAAAGTGGGCGTGGCTTGAAAAGTGGGCGTGGCTTGAAAAGTGGGCGTGGCTTGAGAAGTGGCGCGTGGCTTGAGAAGGGCCTAAGCCGCGTGGCGATTGTGGCGGCGGCCGCGACGGCGCGACTTGCTGTTACCGACGGTCACGGCGGTAGGCACGACGGGTTCGGGGGAGACCATGGAAAACGCCTGAATAGGAGAGTATACTATAGGAAGAAGAGGAAGGGGGACACGATAAAGGGGAGTCTGAGAGAAAGCGAAGGAACGAACCGACTGAACAGTCTTCTCCTGCTGATCGCTGTTGCCAAGTTTCTCAAAGAAAACGGGTAGAAGAGATAGGAAATGGGAGATATGACTTTGGTGAAGGGAAGGAAGAAGGGAGAACCAACCGTGTTGCGGATAGTGCGGCCGCTGGAAATGATGGAGAGCGCGGCGGGTTTGGCGGCCTCGGAGATCTTCTCCAGCTCGCGTGCGATCTGGCACATCGAAAAGCGCTCGTCTGGCTTCACAGCCAGAATGTGCTCCTGTAATAGAACAAACATTAAAGAAATAAGACACAATTTCATTTATAATTATCTTTATACAGTATTTTCTAGTATAAAATAGAGCTGACCGTGACAAGCTCGGAGAGGTCGACCTGCATGTTCTCTGTGCCCACCCTTCCGCCAGCACGGACGAATGCGAGCACCTCCTTGACGTTCTTCCCACGGTAAGGCTCCTCTCCGAAGTTCATGATTTCCCAGATAAGGATGCCTGAATTAGGGAAGACATTCAATCATCAGTGGTAGTAAAATGGGGCTTGGGTCCCCAGTGGAAACGATCGAGATACTGTAGATGACCGACCAAAGCTCCAGACGTCCGTCTTGAATGAGTACTTCGAAGTCGTCATTGTCTCGGGCGCGAGCCAGCGAATCGGCACGCGATTCCGCGGGTCCATCTGGTAGCTCGGGCCGGCGCGCGAGAGGCCAAAGTCCGAGATCTTCACCTGCAAATGCGATTTTTATTCATATTAAATAAAAATATAGTTATGAATTATTCTGTTTTTGATTTAAGATAAAACTGTGTTAGTTAAAAGGAAGCTTTACCTTATCGTCTCCGTAGAGGCAGTTTCGTGCGGCGAGGTCACGATGGAGGCAGTTCTTCTCGTGCAGGTACTCCATCCCCCACGCCGCCTGAAGTTGAAAGATTGTTTAGCCTCCTATTCACCGTTTAAGAGAGCCTGTCAGTATCGTTCGATCAAGGCCTGCCCTAGGAATTTTTTTTTCGAATTTCTTCACCAAAATTGATTACAGTGTACAACTCGACGTGGTGAACAAAATAGGCTACATTTCAAAGTTGAAAAAAAATTTTCCGCGCGAAACCCAGTACAGTAATCTTTTAAATTACATTGGTCATAAGTCGCTTCAAACTTATTATTAGACAACCATCGAGCTATCATTGGATAGCTGATTCGACGGGCTTTAATGCTCATGTTGATGATGTTTTCATAAAATTTGAATTTGGCCCTAAAATACGGCCCTAAACATTTTCGAAGGCGGTTTTTAGCCAAATTAAGTATTTTATGCTCATTTCTACAACACCGCTCCTACATATTCTTAAAGCGCTTGAAATTTGCTACAATATATGTCTCTTTCAAAAAAAAATGAAGGTCCCGGGCATAGGTTCCGAAGCGCTCGAACATGATCCTGTGTAAACTGTAACACCGTGCAAGCACATTCTTCGATCCATAACTGCGCTCAATGTCAATATTACAAAATCGTAAGTATACCATCTGAGAGCTCTCACGGAGATCTTCAAATGTTACATACATCATTTTATTGAAAAGTTTCAATTTATATGGGAAATTTCGTTATGTACAATTAGAAGGCTTAAAAAACTTTAACAATATTTTCGCCTGTCGAAACATACATCATAAGAAAGGGGATGAAATTTGCTACAAGCTGAACCCCTTTTAATGGAATTCAATGCATATAATCGTTTGTTATAAGCCATAAGAATAGGATAACAAGGTCTTATGGAAAACCTATAGAAAAAAGGATTGGAATATTCTAATTCGAATAACCTAAAATGTGAATTCTTGGGCGAAATGACAACGACGCTACTGGCACTACTTTTATGAATTATAACAAAAGATCGTATGCATGGAATTCCATTGAAATAGGTTCATCTTGTAGCAAATTCCATCCTCTTTCTTATGATGTATGCTTCGACAGGCGAAAATGTTTTTAAAGTAGTTTTTTAAACCTTCTAATTGTACGTTACGAAATTTCCCACATAAATTGAAACTTTTCAATAAAATAATGTATGTAACATTTGAAGATCTCCGTGAGAGCTCTTAGATTATATACTTACGATTTTGTAATATTGACATTGAGCGCAGTTATGCATCAAAGAATGCGCTTGCACGGTGTTTCAGTTGACATAGGATCATGTTCTCGCGCAATGGACCCTGTGTCTGAGACGCTTAATTCTTATGAAAGAGACATATATTGTAGCAAATTTCAAGCACTTTAAGAATATATAGGAGCGGTTGTGGGGAAATGAACGTAAAATGCATAATTTGGCAAAAAACCGCCCTCGAAAATGTTTAGGGCCGTATTTTAGGTCCAAAATCAAATTTTATGAAAACATCATCAACACGAAAATTAAAGCCCGTCCAATCAGCTATCCAATGATAGCTCGATGGTTGTTTAATAATGAGTTTGAAGCGATTTATGACCAATGAAATTTAAAAGATTATGGTACTGGGTCTCGCGCGGAAAATTTTTTTCAACTTTGAAATGTAGCCTATTTTGTTCACCACTTCGAGTTGTATAATATAATCAATTTTGGTTAAGAAATTCGAAAAAAAAATTCCTAGGGCAGTTCATAATAGGGCCCTGCTCGAGTCTTAACATCCTCTCTTAAATGACTCATATTAAAGGAACTGAGATAAGAGACCTGCGCACACATCTCGACCCGCTTGTCGTAGGTCAGTTCCTTGTGCTTCTCCAGGTACGAGTCCAGCGCGCCGTCCTTGGCCTACAAAGTATTGAATAGGAGAGAGGGGGAGGGAGAGGAATTAAGAATCGCCGACCAGCTCCATGACGAGCATGAGCGGGACTTGCGTGGCCGCCACTCCGTAGAGGAAGACCACGTGAGGGTGCTTGAAGTGACGCATCGTGCGAGCCTGCAAAGAGAGAGAGAGAGAGAGAGAGAGAGGGATAGGTAGAGAGAGAAAGAAAGAGAGAAGATGGATGAAAAGGACAGAGGGATGGAGAGAGACAGGGATGAGGAGAGACGCAGAGAGAACGGAAGAATTCATACCTCTCGCATGAACTCCTTGACCTGGTCCTTGGTCATGTTGTCGAGCTTGGCGAGCTTGATGGCCACGTCCACTTTCTCGCTCTTGCCGCCGATCGTCTTCGTGAGGACTCCTTTGTAGACCTGAATGGAGAGAGGAAACGATTCCAAGGAGGGAGAAGAAGCAACATTTGATAATCAATCATTAATCCATCGTAATCCTCTTCTCTACCTCCCCAAAGGCGCCCTCGCCGAGCTTCTGGGTGAGGTCGATGGCGTCGTGGCTGAGCTGCCAGTGACGACGGGCCACCGGCTTTGCCAGGTGCACCTCGAACTTCTGCAAGCCTCTTCCTCTTATTCTCCATAGAATGCTAGTCAGAAGCCCTCCCAACTGACGGCGTTGAGGCTGGTCTTGTTCTTGACGTAGAAGTCGATCAGGTTCGTGACGGAGTCGAAAACCTCCTTCCTGATGTGGAACTTTCCGTCCTCCGTCCGGTTGATGACGTAGTGCTTCGGCTGCAAAGCTAATTTTCAAACCATTCATTGTCATTTCATAATAGCATTTAAATGAGCGTTTACAATTTGTTTTGCAAATTTTCTACACACGAAATATTTTGCCCTTTGCACTGCTATTATGATTTCAATTTTTCTATTAAATACTTCTCTCCTTTTTATTTTAGATCTGTTCTTAAATTCCGATTGCTTTGCGACTTCATTTCCCATTTGGAGTGTCCTTCATTGTCCTCCCCATTCAAAGTTGACGATATTTCTCGTTGTCTTCCTGACCACTTTGCTTCCGCCCGCTCCCTTCTTCGTTCCTCCCGGACTTTCGTCTTTAGCCTCCGCCAGGTTCTCGATCTTCGTCTTTGTGTTTCGGCCGGAACCGTCGACCTGCAACGAAAGTTAATTGATCGTTTCAATTTTACAATTATCAAACGATACTTAGTCCTGAATGGTATATACATTATATATAAATATATTTATATTTAATACATAAATAAACAATACTTGGACGAGAACTGAGAGGACAAATTCTCGCTTTCCCGGCTCAGAAGGCTCCGTCATTCGCACGAGGAAGTCTCCGGCGTTCTCGAGGAATTGCTGCAAAATTTTTTTTAGGAATATTGGGAGACATTATTTATTTAGAACTCAAAAGTCTAAAGAAAACTTGACTTCGATTTAAATATATTACCTTGACGTCCTCACGAGGCAGAAGCCCGTGGTAATAGGGCACATTGACGAGTTCCTTCTCCATGGCGAAGAGAGGCTGGAGACGCAGAGGGACAGGGATGAGCGAGGGATGCCAGACGACTGGGAACTGGATGATGCGGATGTCGCTTGCGGAGCGTTCAAGAGAACTGATACTACCACTGAAATTTTCTGTATTTATACTTTCTGGAGCGAAAATTATTTGAATATTGTCTTTAAGTGCATTCGATATTATTATGTTCTTGTTACCTATATTTGTACTTGAAATGTACCTTGAAGATGTCACGAACTTGCCGAGAAGTCAGTAACCTTCAAAAAGGTCAGTACGATGGAAGTCTAACTTATGTGCTTTCGGGAGTTGCTCTAAAAGTTCGGAATAAAAAAAACCCCACTCCTTTCACCTTTCTCCAAATCACAAATACTTCACTATTTTCATCACCGATTTTCTTTTATTGTTTCCTGTTTATTCTATCGGTATTCTAATTCCTAATGTATATTACCGAATTTGTAAAAAAAAAAATCAAGCTTACCACCAAGAAGAAATCAACCGGTAAAAAGCTCGAATATTCCAACAATAAGTTTTGTTTAAAAAAAATTGAATATTCGAACGATCCAATTTTTTGAATATTCCAATTGTGCTCAGTTGTAATAATTCTTTCAAAACTGTAATTTCTGGTCATGCTTATAAAAAAATTACGAATAAATTATTCTAATTTTTCATCATTTTCAATATTATAATTTCACTTTTACCTCGGATAATTGCAGCATGCAAATATATTTAGAGTCATTTGATACTCATTCTGAAAGCACTAACGAAACGTCAAAGGGATATTTACAAGCACTTCGAGTACACTGCACTTCACTATCAAAAATAAAATTTTTAGACAATTTGGAGTGTATAAAAGCGGTCAGATTAGTTATCTTTCATCACTTCATGTGGACAACGAAGGTTCTTCTCGCTACGAAAATGGCTTATCAGTCTGCTGTCAGTTTCTCTGTCTTCCCTCATTCTCTTTCGCCAATTTTACCAAGAACTCCAATCCCCCTCTCTCTGATCATGAGATTGCCATATCCCGTCCCGTATCCATTTCTATCTACTTCTTCCTACTTCTAGACTCTCTCAATCCCTATTTGTCTATTCTTCATAAAATGTCTGCAAAATCGAGATTTCTTACAGTTCCCCCCTCCCCTCGACTACCTCGGCCAGGGATACGGAAACCGTGTGAAGGCGCCGATGCACGTCTCCCAGCCTCTCGTGGATGCTAAGCTGCCCGCCTTTTACGACTCCGACCGCGGTGAAGGATTGGGAGATTATTCTGAATCTAAGAGAGAATCTCTTCAGGACTCTTCTTTGACGGCCAACGTGCGTACTACTACCGAGACAACGCTGCCAACGTCGCGACGGCGATTGAGAAGGTGGATTATTATACAACCGAGAGATAGGAAGAACGCATTAAGAAATGGCAAATTTAAAATGCTGGACAGCCAATTTTCACGCGAATAACAAGCGAAAATGATTTAGATGTAAGATATTCTGAAACTGGAATATTCATTGGCTTCCTCAGGCTCCCTCGTACGCGGTCCCCGCGCTGCACAAGGAGCTCTACGGGGACGGCTACGGCAGCCGCCAGCTCACGCCGCCTCAGCTCACTCAGGAGTACCTCGGCCGCCCGCCCTTCTACGACGCAGTCAAGGGTTAGGCGAGAAAGCCAGAAGAAGAAGAGGTGGAATGAAAGACAGGCAAAGAGTGAGAGCAGTGATGATTGCGAAGGAAACCACCAAGCATCAGTTGCACTTCCAGGGGAAATGCTTGCCTATGCCCTTATCATTTTATTACCATTTAGGAATCCACTATGATGGCCAGCAGGCCTATTACTACGCCGAGAATTCGAATGTCAAGACCGCGGTTGAGGTGAAGAAATTGGAATAATCGAAATTCCTTTCTGGAACAATACTCATTTTAGGCTCCTTCCTACGGCGCGCGCTACCATCTCGTTCCTCTCCAGCACCGCTCCGGAATGCCCCTCCAGCAGCAGTACCAGCAGGCTCCTGCGTGCGGATACCTCCCGCCTGCTCCTCTCCATCAGAAGGAGTCTCTCGGCATGGGCTACGGCTCGCGCTACGAGGCGCCTGAACAAGTCTCCAAGGAGTACCGCGGCCGCCCCGCTTTCTACGATGCCGACCGTGGTAGGCAGAAAAACAGTCTAGAATATGCGTAGGAACGGCCACAATTGTTTATTCTAAAATCCATGGTTAGCTACTGGAATTCTAATAAGAATATTGATAATTCGAATATTCCAACAGAATATTCCTTTCTCATAATTGGAACATTCCAAAAGAATATTCCATTCTCAAAGTTCTCATATTCCAACGGAATATTCCATTCTCATTTCAGGCTTCTACTACGATGGCCACCGCGCATATTTCTACCAACCGCGTTCCTCTAATCTCGCCACGGGAATCGAGGCCAAGGAGATCCAAGTCGTCCGCCGCCAGATTGGCAACGGCACTGAGGTCTTCTACTTTATAATTTTAAAGTGAACTGGAATATGAGAATATTTTGAATTCCATTGCATTGCAGGGCAACCTGGAGGAACTCCGCCGCGCCGTTGCCTCCGTTTACCTCGGCCGCTAGACCTCTATTATTCTCCCTGTTCTCAGCCTACTTCCGTTGACATAACACTCAGTTAAGAAAGTAAATGTATTTGTTTGAAGTGATGCGATTCATTACAATAAAATCCAAATTGAAGATTAATATAGGTTGATACATATTTGTTTGAAGTGGGAAGGTGATTTCGTAAAGACAACGAAGGGCGAACCTGGATAATATAGGAGTACTTATGTTAGAACTCAATCACCTTATTACTTGAATCATGACCAATTTAATGAATTCAAGACATGTACAAACAATTTTGTGTTTACGATTTCGGATGATTGAGATGACAATGAGTGCCCTCTTGCAAATCCAAAATGTCCCTCGCAAGCGCTCCTGTTTCGCCACCCGACCCACCCCTTTCCGATGGTTGCTACGGCAACCCCGCGCCAATGCACCCTTCTCAGTTCTTCGCTTGTTCCGAGCCCGAATAACATCTTGTTCCGATTAACATCTCGTTCATTTCGATATCTAAATATTATAATTTTATTTGGTTTGCCTGATAGTCGAAACTTTATTCTTCCCTGATTTGGTTCCGCGTGTTAAAGTGAATAAGGCGTAAAATTTATTCGGTTATCTAAGAGTTAACAATATCTTAGAAATAGTTCTTTGTGTTATGAACAATAGACAAAAGATGAAAATGTTTTAATCGGAGATATTATCCAGAAATGCAGCTGAAAGTTCTGCTGCCCCGCACGCCACGCCATTCGGACTGCGTCTGCGGTGTCGGATGGGCGAACAGTGATGAGGTCACTCTCCTTTTCTCTTTCTCTCTGTCCCCCTCTCTATCCCTCTCTCCCTCTCTCTCTCTATCTCTCTCTCTCTCGTTCTTTCTATCTCTCATTCTCTCAATCTTACCATCTCTCTCTCTCTCCTTCTTTCTCTAATATTTCTCGCTCGTTTGTAATTACAATAGATTAAAGGAGTGCTTTCAACTAATTCTCTCCAGGTGCTCTCATGCGGCGACGACCAGCAGCTTCTTCGGTGGAATATGATGAATCTCGAGGCGACTCAAGTCGCTATGCTTCCTCAGTTTGTTCGCTTAATAATCTTTTCAGCTTCTTTTAGTATTATCTTGAAAGTGATGAAGTATTCTCATTATATTTTATTTAATAGTTTCAATTGTGCTGAAAGCGTGAATGACACAGGGGAGTGTATCCGACTGCCATGCGATTCTCTCCGCGTAATCAACAGGCACGCCACAATGATGTCGTTGCTGTCTCGGCAACGGACGGTGAGAGAGAGAGAGAGAGAGAGAGAGAGAGAGAGCTGGGCAAGACAAAGAGAGGAAACTAAAGAAAAGCAGCGAGAGAGCAGAGATTGAAGAGTGTGCAGATAAGGAAAGAAAGAAGATAGCCTCGCAGGGAAGCTTCATCTGGTGAGTCGTCTCGGTAAGATCGATCGCAGTGTCGATGCTCACCACGGCGCTGCTCTCTGCGTCCGCTGGAGTCCCGACGGCACGGGAATCCTCACGAGTGGCTTGGCATTACCTCTTTATTTCCAGAATAAAAATTACTTTTAAGTTTAGGTTATTACTCTTTTAACACAAATTTATTTCTTCACATTTGTTCTTAAAACTTCAAAGACATCAGTATCCTCTTCACTCTTATCCAGACTTCTCTTCCTAGACATTCACAGCCCAGTGTTTTTTTCTCACAATCACAATTGCAGTAATCTCATCAACAACAATCTAGCACTTCTCAGTTTATAAATATTGACGTTTATGTATGCATGTAATGAAAGTAACAAGAAGAAATTAACAGTGACTTTTCCATCTTTTCTCCCTTTCTCTCTCTCTCCTCTCTCTCTCTTTCTCTCTCTCTCTTTCTCTCTCTCTCTCTCTCTCTCTCTCTCTCTCTCTCTCTAGCTGGCCAAGACGGTGCCGTGAAGCAGTGGTCCCGTGCGGGTCTCCTCCGCAGTGTGCTGGCGCAGCTGTCCGACCCGTGCTACGCGTGTGCCTGGAGTGCCAACTCATCCGCCGTTCTCTATACGTCGGCTGAGTACGCGTATGTCAAGTCACTCAAGACGCAGGTTGGACGATGAGAGAGAGAGAAGGGAGAGAGAGGAGGGAGTGAGAGAGAGAAAGAGGGAGAGAGAGGGAAGGCGAAGAAAAGAGTCCCCTGTAATCAGATGCCGCCCCTCCGCTGGAAGGCGCACGACGGCCTGATCCTCTGCGCCGACTGGAGCGCCTCCTCGGATCTCATCGTGACTGGTGCAGAGGACTGCAAGTTCAAGGTTACGAGCATCTCCGGCAGCCTAAGAAATACTGCAACTACATTCTATATCTTTGATAGTATTATTTCAGATATTTTAGCTGAATGCATGGCAATGCAAAAGCAGCGTATTGTCATAAATTCCCTTCAAGGAGGAAAGTATCAAAAAGTGTCCATTTTCCGGTGTGGGACAGCTACGGACGCGCGATTTTCGCCTCTGCGCCGCACGACTTCCCGATGACGTCGATTGGCTTCTCCCCGGACGGCGCTCTTTTCGCCGTCGGCTCATTCGGCTTGCTCCGGCTGTGCGACAAGGCCGGGGTTCGCTCTTGCATTCTTCCTTTCCCTCTCCTTTGATCTCTTTCTTTCCCTCTCTCTCTCCTTTCTCTCTCTCTCTCTCTCTCTCTCTCTCTCTTTTTCTCTCTCTCTTTCTCTCCCTCTCTCTCTCCAGTGGACCCACTCCCTCGAGATGCTGTCGACAGGCTCAGTGCTGGGTCTCTCCTGGTCCCCAGATGGAACTCAGCTGGCCGCCGGCTGTGCCGGTGGCCACGTCGTCCATGCGCATCTCATTGAAAAGTTGGTGAACTTTCCGGAATTGATGACGTCATCAATTGGCTCATCTACTTTAGACGTGTTTCTTACCGTAATCTCGAGGTGGTGCAGACGAAGCATAACGTCGTCGAGGTACGCGATGTTAGCAGCGACGTTGCACAGGTTAGCCATTCGATCCATTCTCTCCCTCTCTCTTTCGTTCTCTCTCTCTCTCTCTTTTTCTCTCTATATCTATACATCTCTCGCACTCCCTCCTTACTCTCGCTCATTCTATCTCTCTCGCTCTTTCTATCTCTCTCTCTCTCATTCGTTCTCTCTCTCTTCCTCCCAGGAACTGCTGGAGACGCGTGACCGTGTGACTCGGCTGAGCATTGCCCACGAGCATCTTCTTCTTCTCACCACCAAGCAGCTCTACATTTTCAGGTGCATTTTTTCAACATCAACAATAGTGAGCTAATTAAAATAGTTTGGATTGCTGAGCTAATCTTGGGCTAGGCGAAAAATAGTTAAGAAAAAAAAAGATATTTTTAGTGCGCGCAACTGGAACACGCCGGTGATCGTCGACTTGCAGGACGCGGCCGTTTCGATGATCGTGCAGGCAGAGAGGTACATTTTATTATTATTTTAACTTTTAGTCTTTTAACATTACACTACTAAATATTACATTACAAGTAGCACTGTGAGGAATTTATATATGCATTTTTATATCAATTTTCACATTGAAAAAAATAAATGGTTTTCTCCAATGAAAACAATTTATTTTTTTCAGGCTCTTTCTCCTCTCTGATGGAGTGACGCTCACCGCCTACTCATACGAAGGAAGGCAACTGGCGGAGCTCAAGTGGCCAGGTTGTTTTGCTAGCGACATTCTAGATTCTGGATATTTTTTTTCTAATTTATGTTTAATCATTCATGTCATTCGTGCATAAATATGCACAAATGTGTTCAGTAAGCAGTACTAACCATAAGTAAGGTAAGTACATCTGTCCAGGAGGGGGCGGAGCTGCCGCCTCAGCCGCGGCGGGGGGCGCGGCGCCGTTGACCGAGCGGACGGTTGCCCTCGCGCCCGACACGGTGGCCGCCGTCGATCGCGTCGACGCCTCCGTCATCCATCTCCTCGACCCCGCCACTTCCAAGACACAAGGAGATGGCAAGATCACCCATACGGTCAGCATTTTCATGAAATGGTTACGATAAGGGCCACGATGGGGGGAGTAAGTACTGATAAAATAACGAATAAATACTAAGCAGTTGAACCGTAAATCAACAACCATATGTTTTCGCAAATCTTCGCCAGGTTGATGGAATAAAAGACGTATTTCCAGGCGGATGTGGTGGAGGTGTGCCTCTCACAGTCTGGTCCCCTCCAGTCTCGGCTGCTCGCTTTCATTGATATCTCAAGCCTCGTTTTCATCGCCCAGATCAAGACGTACGGAAAAGTTGCGAGGACAGCCAAGATCGGTGAGAAAGCGAGGTGTTCTGGGCAAGCATTTCAAATGTTTTACCGCCTAAACACATATTATTGTATTAATTTCTAAAGTTTTTTGGAGACTGAGAAAATATATAAATTAAGTATTTGCAGGTAGTTTGGTGCAGCGAGTCTGCTTCCATGACACATTCTGCATGCTCGCTGGTTCCTTTCATTTTTAACAATCCTTATCGGATGAGAATAGCAAATCGTTTAATTCTAAAGAAAAAATTAGTATATTTTATGCGACCACCACCTAATGATGCTGGACACTGGTTTCATGATCAAAGCAATCTTTTTTTTATTTATCACTTATTCTGCAGGACTTTACGAGTCTTCTCTCGTTGTTTGGCCGTCGCCCGCAATTGTCTTCGAGGTTAGAAAGAGACGACCAGATGGTGACGTTAACCGAATGAAATGAAATTGAATCGATGCACACGCCACTAAAATTTAATTCTTAAGGATCGACGACTTCTCGAGAGAACTGTAATGGAGAAGCGCGTGGACGGCCTCGGCAAGTTCCCGGAACTTATGAAGTTAGTCGACTGCTCTTCTGAGCAATCGTTCTGCTCTCTCTCTCCTACTCTACTTGGCTACTCCTCTCCTCCTTCTCTCTCTTCCTCTCTTTCCTTTCCAGCTTCACCCGCAACGGGATCCTCCTCCGCCGCTCGGATGGCTCTCTCCTGCCGGCCGCCTTCTCCCCTTTCCCTGCCGCTCTTCTCTCTCATATTGAGCAGTCCAAGTGGGATCAGTCGATTCGACTCGCTCGCAGAATTAACGTGAGGGAATTACAGCTTGTTAAAAGATTAGCAAGCATTCAAGTTTGCATTACTAAAGAAAACTATTCAATCTTCTTTTGGAATCTACATTTTTGAGGTTGCATTAAAGTGTGATTTCTTTTAGTTTTAATTTACCAATGAAAGAGTGCAAACGAAATTAAAGGAGGACACCTTTTGGGCGACGCTCGCCGGCTTGTCCCTGCAGGCCAAGAATGTCTATGCTGCAGAGATTGCATTCGGCGCCCTCGATGAGGTACTCGATTACTTTTATTATTGAGAATAAATTGCTTGCACATTTCTGCTCACATTCAATGTATTATCGACTAATCTTCTTTTCTTTTTTTATATTGTAGATTAAAGAGTTTATAAACTGTTCCTTTAATTATTCACAAGATTATTCTGTAAGCAACGAGAGCGGAAAATGACATGTTATTTCTTGAAATTTTTTTTAAATTTAGATCGAGCACGCCGAGTTCCTTCGCGATATTCGCTCTGAGAAGGACAAAGAAATGAAGGCCGCCATGATGGCGATGCTGGCTGGCAAGGTGCCAAATTATCATTTAAGTAAATCAATTCTGAATAATAAATGGATTAATAATAGGTATCCGACGCGGATGTCCAACTGGAACGCGGCGGCCACGCCTTCCAGGCTGTCATGCTCAACATTACTTCCTTCCGCTGGGAACGGTAATCGGTTTTCGGGCTCAATTTATCGGTTGGATAAGACAATTTAGAAAGAAAGTCTTTAGCGCCCTCGACATCGCAATCAAACACCCGGACCTGCTCGAAGTGGTCATCGGCTACCGCCAACGTTTCCTGCAGGAGACGGACAAGGCAGAGACGAACGACAAATTCCTCAAGTACCAATCACAGGCGCGTTTCCTCGTTACACAGATCTCTGAGTAGAGTATGGGTGTCTTTTTTTTGCTCTTACTTTAATCCCGTTTGAAGGGAAGCTAACCATAAGATTGGGTTGAAATCATTGGAATCGGGAGAACCTTGAATTGGCATTGCAGGTAGAAGTCGACTGGCCTCACATCCGCCAAGTCATCGCGAGTGAGCGAGCCAAAGAGCCTACGTAGTGCATTCTATTATTGTTTTCTTTCTTTTGTTATCTTCAAATTATTATAATTTCCAATATTATTCTAGATGCTCTAATTAAATGTAACACATACATAAATTATTGCAAAATTAGTAGAAGTTTAAGATAAAAAGAAGAATAAATCGTAAATGATTACCCGATGTTTTGTGAGACATCGAAACGATGCGTGAATTGCGCAATTGAATCAACTTTCATGTTTGATGTTTTCAGAAAGCTCAAGGGGAATTCTTTTCCCCTCTATGTTGTTCACTAATTTAAAAATTCATGGAAAGTGACAGGTTCTTTCGGAAATGCACGGAAAGTTCTTAGCAAGGTCACTGTTGAAAAATGCCGGTATTGAGAGAAAATATATATGTTATTGATTAAATTTTAATGCAACGTCTCATAATCTTCTGAAATGATTAAAAGCAAAGCAAAGGTGAACGACGAGTTGAACTCCATTCTCCTTGCGAGTGCGTTCTCACACGGTTGCCTGCCCAACGGGTCTGAGTTTTCACTTATTATTTATAGAACTCAGCTGCTAGATTTAATGTTTTTAAAATTGATTATAGAAACGATGTCTTGGTTCCTCTTTCCTCTCCTCGTCTCTTTCTCTCTCGCCATCGCAGACCCCGACGGACTCATCAACGCATCTCCCGATTCAAAGGACAGCCATGTCCGTAATTATAAGGAGCATCCACATTTTAACAACATTAATAGACTTGCACTCAAGGAAACTTAGCGGCAGATAGAATATTTTTTAAGAAGGAAATCAATAAATACCCAACTTTTCAAGGACAATGTATGGAATACAGCTCTGCTCGTTAACAAGGAGCAGAACAAAAACTTCGTGCCGCTTAAGGTACTAGCGAATGAATGAAAACATAGAGGATGATTCTGGAAATTTGGTTTTTTTTAGTGCGAAAGCGTAAAGTATAATATTCTTTTTTCCAGATCTACGAAGCGAACGAGCAAGTAGTGAAGAATGGAAGGAACTACTTCTACCAAGTCGCATTTAAAGAGAGCATCTGCTTTAAGTAGGATCATTTTCTTTTCATGTTTATTTTCGCGAAAAACCAGTTTTCCTCACGAAGATGAAAGATAATGGACTTCTGAATATTTCGAGTTTGCAGGATGAACGAGAAGTTTGGTGACTTCTCTGAGCAGAAGTGCGACAAGGAGGCGGACGACAACCTGCCGCAGTTTGTCTATGACATCAAAGTCTTCCGCCCGTACAAGGGCGACAAACTCGAGTACAGTTATGAGCAGGCTCGCCAGCTCACCGACTCCGAGCTCCTCTGAACTCCCTCCGTTGCCAGCTTCTATAAAATATGTTAAAGGAACTGTCCATGGAGATTACGATGTGGTTGCATTTTTTGCTAATATTATCTGGCCTAACTAGAAACATCGCAAGGAAAAGTATGAATGCATCCAGAAAAGGGCCTGAGGAAAAAATCACATTTACCCCTCGCTGTACAGTAGAATTTAAGGAGTGACGTCATCGTCCCTTGACCCACGACATTATAATTAGAGAGAAAATGAGAGGGAGAGATCCCCCAAGTATGAGATACGGTATAGGTCCTTCCTAAAAGCCAGTTTCTCTGCACAACCACATTTCGAGAAATCCTTAGATGTAAGGATGCAAGTTGGCGCCAGTCAGTATCTCCGCCACAGCACTAATTGGGAACACAAAATTGTATTCCAGCAATGAGTGACTCAATCGATTGATTTACTTTCATGGTCTGATAGTCGCAAAGATATTAACAAAATTAGGACAAAAACAGAAAGAACTAGCGCGGCAGGAACAGTAACAGAAAAAGAGAAGATGCGAGAACTAGGCAATGAGAACGAGGAAGTATTCTTAGTGTAAGATCGAAGTGTTATCGTGCAGTATTTTGGGCAGCCGAAAGTTTCAATCGGCCGCCGGCTGCGCAAGAGATTTTAGATCTACCGATCTATCGTGGAGAGCGCGAGAGAGCAGGGGGCAGGGAGAACAAGAGATTCGAAGAGATAGTAACAGAGAGCGAAAAAGAGAGTAAGAAGACTGAAATGAAACGAGCTAACTGACCGCAGAGGTGGACTAGAGAGAGAGAACGAGAGAAGCAGAGACTAATGAATCTAGCATGAAACAGCGGAGATGAAGAATTATAAAAAGCAATAATTCTTTTGCTTCTTTTCTCGCCTTTTCATTGCCATGCGGTGGCGGAACTGGTTCTGAATATCAGCATAGGAAGCTCTTTTCGCTTGTTGACAAAACCTTATAAGAGGCATCTTTCTTGCGAGTATAAGTACTCGCAAGAAAGATGCTTTTCATACATTGAGTGACCTCTTGTCTTCTTTGTCCTCATCGGAGCAGAATTATTCAAAGATGTCTATTCTCTTTATTTTTTTAAAATAAGGGATCAATTCAGCCTTCAACTGACAACTATAAATTCGATGGCGTAAACGCTTTCATCTTCGACAAGGAGTTCAAGGTTATCTTTCACTGAACTTCATTCATTCTTGTTGTCAGCTTCTATAAAATATGTTAAGGGTCAGTTTTTCGCAATCGCCTGCTAAACTCCCTGGAGAGTTCCTTGAAAACGGAATGTCGTGCTTAAACTGGGACCGAGTGAGATGTTGATTTGCCTCAGAAACATCAGTTATTACCAGCCCGCATATTACACTATCTTGCATCTTTCGTCATAAATAGAAAGAAAAAAATGTTTTCCCTTTTAGGTAAAATTTTTTTTGCTATTTGAATCAAAAGAGAGTTTCATAGAAACTGGTTTTGCGGATTCCTTGAATCTTACAATTAGCCTTTTCTTCCCTCACATCCAAGTTTTTTTACTGTTTTAGTTCGGATGAGTAGTCGGAGAAAGAATAAGAGTTGAACAGAGATAAGAAGATTGATTGAGAGATATGTTGATCTCTTTATTCATATGGTTTTGGCTAGGAATAAGCGGTCATGTGCCATTTCGATTGTCAACGGTCTGCTAAGCTGGACCGGACCATGTTGATTAAGAAAGAAAGTGCTTTACAAACAACGACAGAATTTAGAGTGTGGAGACCGAGTTGCAAACGAGTCCACTTCTCAGATAAGATACGGCAGACCACGTGGACTCTGCTTTCGACGAAAATAGTATATTCCTCTTTGCTAATCGCTTATAGGAAGAATGTATGATAAGACGAACAAATAATGAACAAAGTGTATCTGGTTCATCCTGATAATTTATTTATTTAATGTGCTTTAATATATATGTAGAAAGATATGTACATATATTTACTATAGTTGCCAATGATTTCCTACAAATTGTCTTCTTCTGGGAAGATGCTGTAAGCAGACTCGTTTTCAAACGTTACAGGAAAAGGTTGCCTCGGCCAATCAATCATTTTTCCGCGTCAGAGAGAAACGCTGTCAAAACAATATTGTCATTGCTCTCATTGTTGCACCCTTTGAGGCTGTTGCAAGGTTTCTTTTCCCCCTTCGTGTTTAAATGTCACATTGATTGGGTTGATCTATTATTCCCCTGCTTCTTTTTCTTTGCTATTTAACCTACCTTCTATAAATGTCTTCATTTTCTTCATATCCAAAGCCTTCTTGCTCCATCAACCACACTCTGCTCAAACATCTGTTTGCCAATCAGCCTTTAGATCTTCCCTTGGCATCATGTCTGCCCTGCCCGGCGGCCTATTCTCTTCCAGATATCCGGCGGCCAAAGTGCTGTCGGTCACGTTGTCTGAGAAAGTGAAGGAGAGAAAGAGAGAGAGAGAGGGGCGAAGAGAGATTGTACGAGAGAGGGAAGTAAGATAGTAAGAAAGAAAACAATGGAAGAGAGAAGCGGATAAATGAGAGGGTGGAAGCGGGAGAAAGAGAAATGGCGAGGCAGACGTAAGGAGGACTCAGCCGTTCCCACCGGGGGCTCTCTTCTAGAAAGAAGTGTTGGCCTGATAGGCAGAGGGGAAGAAAAAGAGGAAGATGCGGATTGATGATAGACAGAAGGGGAATGCTGCAGTGCTGGCCAGTGCTGTTGTGGGTTGCAATACGTTTTTTTTTGTTCCTTATGACAATATCTTTCCATTTCAACGGTGACATTTTCAAAATGTCTTGAATTACATTTATTTTACAATATTTATTTTATTTTCAATCGCGCGTGACTAATAGCTCGCGAAAGGAGTAAGAGAGTTTGATAGATAAAAATATCATTAAAGAAAAAGAATTGAACACAGGATGCACTTTCGGCTGCCATGGATAGCAGCCTTGGCCTGCGTGCTCATTCCGGCTGTCCACTCGGCCGCTCGCCAGAGTCATGCAAGCAAAACAAGAAGCAGCAACAACTGCTCCTGGAATGTTAGCACATCCTCACTTTTACTCTCAAAATTATTCAACTTTTTCATTCTTCTACCACTCTTTTTTTCTCTTTCGACCTCCATGGTTCACTCTCAAAAATTGGTATATTCTGAGGAGGATAATCTAATTTAGATGACTGTGAATATTCCAATGCGTTTTTCGCAATAAGTTGCACAGTATTCCAGACGTGCAACGAATGGTCTCGCGACGCTGACGTCATCAATGTTCACATTGTTCCGCATACGCACGATGATCTCGGATGGATTAAGACGGTCGATCAGTATTACTTTGGAAGTTGGTTTGGTTTTTACATACCCTTTGTGACCTTTTCTTTAAAAAAAGTAATTTCACGAATTATTATGTCGAGTAAAAAATTTTGGTCTTGCAGCGAAACCTGAGCTAGTTCCGGTCGGCGTGCAGTTCATCTACAATACGGTTATCGATGAGCTGGCCAAGGATCCCTCAAGGAGGTTGACTTCGTGCTATTATGGAAATTATCAGTTTCAAGACTGGGGGAGAGAGTTATGACATTTCGTTGTTGTGAATAGACTTTGAAGCAAAAGAGCTTGCAGGCATTAAAAAAATATTTGTATTCCTAAACAGATTCTCGTTTGCCGAAACGGGCTTCCTCTCGAGGTGGATGCGGACTCATAACGACTTTGACAGGCATCGTCTGCATAGTCTCGTTGCAAAAGGTTCATTTTTGGCGAGCACACTAGCAGTAGCATTACATAACTTAGCTATTAAGACTTATTCTTCTTTTCGTGCTATTCAAGGTTCTCACTGTCAGGACAAGTCGAATTGATTGGCGGTGGCTGGGTGCAGAACGACGAAGCGGCAGCGCACTACGTCGACGTCATCGACCAGATGGAGCTTGGGCTCAAGTAGAGGCTTTTTCCTTCTACATATTTGATTTTTTTTCTTAATACAATTGTCACTTTGTCTAATAAAATGTTTGAATGTATAGACATATATATTACTACGAATAACCAGATATCTCGATCTTCAATTTGGTGACTGCGGCCACGCGCAAACCGCTTGGCAGATCGACCCCTTCGGGCACAGTCGAGAAGTCGCGAATCTGTTCGCGATGGTTAGAATATTCGGGAATATGATGAATTACACATTTGTTATCATAAAGAAGGACTTATCTTGTTTAAAGTAAAATGAATAAAACTACTAATTAGTTAGTTAGATCTTTCCCAGATGGGCTACTCTTCGCTCTTCTTTGCGCGCATTCACTACCTGGAGAAGGCTGGCCGCCTTGCGAACAAGAGTCTCGAATTCGTCTGGAACACGAGCGACGATCTCAGTTTGTTACTTAATGACTATAATCAGAGCGACGATCTCAGTTTGTTACTTAATGACTATAATCAAACTCTTTTCTTCAAGGCAATAAGGCTAAAAATGTTCCTATGCACATCAGAGACGAATATCCTCACGGGCGCCTTCTACCAAGATAACTACGGCCCGCCAGAGGGCTTCTGCTTCGATGCACTTTGCGGTGACGACCCGATTCAGGTTTACATTTCGTCTTTTGGATCACTACTCTTCTTATTAATTACATTAAATAACAAGTTTGTAAGGAATGATGTTCATTGCAGGACGTCGACGACATGGAAGGCTACAATTTGCCGGAGAAGCTCGATGCCTTCGTGGCGCATGTGCGGAAGCAGGTTGGAAGGGCATTTTGAAAATTATAAAAGAAGATTTCAATGTGGAATTTAAAAAAAACGAAAAAAAAAACAATAAAACTAATCGCACTCGGCATCAATTAGGCGGCCGCGCAACGAACGCGCCACGTGATGCTGCTGATGGGCAGCGACTTTCAATACACGAACGCCAACATGTGGTACACTAGTCTGGATAAGATCATTCGACACCTCAACGATAAGGTATGAAATTCTAATATTTTTCTTCATTTTTTAAAAATAAAGCTTCCCTTGTTGCCACATATTATTATTATTTTTCAGCCGTCTCTGAAAATTCGCGCCTTCTATTCAACGCCGACGTGCTACGTTAAAGGAGTGAACGAAGCGGCTCCGCGACTTCCCTCCAAGAACGACGACTTCTTCCCGTTAGTTTGTCACGTATTTCAACACATTTAATATGTGCCTTATCCCATAGGAACAAGCTAATCCTATTGATTGATTCTAAGGTCTCCTTTTTCTAGCTACGCGTCATCTGCTCACAGTTTCTGGACAGGCTACTTTAGCAGTCGGCCGACATTCAAGCGCATGATTCGTGAGTCGAGCGCGACCGTTCAGGTGCTCGCGTCACTTTTCTTTGAATGAATGATGAAGAATACAATGCATGAAAACTAAATTTAGAAATAAAACATGTTCTTAATTTCTCCTCAGATCGCAAAGCAACTGGACGCCGTTGCGTTCCTTGGCGATTCTGACGACGGAGACGTCGAAGTAATGAAGCAGGCCTCGGCACTCGCGCAGCATCATGACGCTGTCACGTTCGGACGTTTGATTACCTTTTTTGATATGCTTTTATTTTAATTTTAAAATGCAGTGGATCGTATTCAAAATTGTTTAATCCAGTGGAACAGCAAAAGAGAACGTGACGCGCGACTACGAGCGACGCCTCGCCGTTGGAATGCACGAGATGGAGGTCACTCGAATATTCTAATTAATTTTCACAACTGAAATATTCTAATTTATCTGGCTTTGCCTCACAATTGGAATATTCTAATTGTACTGTATTTTTTCATAATTCGAATATTCAAATTGGTGTGGCTTCGCCTGATGATTGGAATGTTCTAATTTTTTTTCATAATTCGAATATTCAAATTGGTCTGGCTTTGCTTCATAATTGGAATATTCTAATTGTCTTTTTTAATTCATAATTCGAACATACAAATTGTTATAATTGGAAGATTCAATTTGTTCTGTCTTCTCGTTATACATAATTGGAATATTCAAAGAAGAAAACAAATTTGTTATTTTTATGAATGAATTTTTTTGACCCTATTTTTCTCATATTGTAAATTTAAGGCAGTAATCAACGATGCGCTCGCCAAGCTGACGCCGAAGAACATGTGGACTCGCCAGTGGGAAGCTGCGGACGAGAGGCCGGCCTATTTTATATGCCCGCTCCTCAACGAAACAGTCTGCGCGCCACTCAAGTTCATAATATACATTTTAACAGTTTTTTTTAAAACTAGTTTGTAAGTAAAAATTTCTTTTTAAATAAACAATTGTCAGAATATCCTGATTCACCAGAAGCCAGTCTACCTTCGCGATGACGATCTTCAACGCGCGAATCGAAGGCGTCACTACCACCATCCGTGTGCCATATTACTCACGATTCGCCGTCGTCAAGGACGGTCAAGGGCAGCGCATTCAAGTGCAGGTCAGGTTGTAGCAATGAAAGTCCTAAATGCCCTCTTTTTTTTCGGATTTACATACTACATAGAAGACGGGTGCCATCCAAGAAAATAGGTTTTGATACATACATACTCGAAATTTTTTTTCCGTAATTTAAAATACTCCACTGTTGCCATATATGACGCGATTTGCGAGAGAATCAAAATGAATCAAAGCGGCCGCGGACATAGCCAAAATCGACCAGCTTGGATTTCATTCAAAAGTTCCTTATAGGTACTTTCTGATACGAGAAATCGATTGGAACTGGTGTGAGAGTCCGAAAATGTCTCCTTCATTTGCTATGAGAGCTTGAATTATAATGCTCGTCGCGATGGGAGGCGAGTTGGATGCACGTTTGAGCTCACTGAGCCGCACTTTGTTATGATATAGAAATGAAAATTAGCACTTTAATAGCCAAGAGATTACTCTATACAATGAAAAAAGAAAATTTTGAGAATGTCTAATTTTCAATTTATTAGAGAATTAAACGTTTGAGGTAGCTCAGAGAACGTGCTTCTCATTTTACACCAACCAAACCTATACAGCTGTATAAAGCTTGAAAAGAGCTTTCGAATGGACTATCGGGTTTAGGAAACTTAGGATGCGCTGAAGTTTCCTGATCGATTATCCCGGAGCGGCAGTACAAATCTCCGCGGCTTAAAAGAACTACTTCAGAATCATTTTCGTATGCCGAAACATAAACCGCAAGACAGAGTGTGAAAATTACTACAGGCTAAACTCCTTTCAATATAATTCCGAATCTACAATGTTTTGTAATAAATCAAAAGAATAGGGCATCTGCTTAGAACAATTCTTCAAGGAAATGCGATAAAAAAATAATTGGAATATTCTAATTCGAATAAACTAAAAATATGGATTATTGGGCGCAATGAAAATGGCACTACCGGCCCAACATTTATAGCTTATAACAAAACATTGTAGACTTGAAAGATTATTGAAAGGGGTTCAGCTTGTAGCAAATTTCACGCTCTTTCTTTTGGTGTATGTTTGGACGTGCGAAAATGATTATGAAGCGCTGTTATGTACTGCCGCTCCCGGATAATCGATCAGGAAACTTCAGCGCATCCTAAGCTTCCTAAACCCGATAGTCCATTCGAAAGCTCTTTTCAAGCTCTATATAGCTGTATAGGTTTGGTTGGTGTAAAATGAGAAACACGTTCTCTGAGCTCCCTCAAACGTTATATGCTATAACAAATTGAAAATTAGAAATTTTAAATTTTTTCTTTTTTCATTGTATAGAGTTTTCTCTTGGCTATTAGAGTGCTAATTTTCATTTATATATCGTAACAAAGTGGGGCGCAGTGAGCTCAAACGTGCATCCAACTCGCCTCCCATCGCGACGAGCCTAATAATTCAAGCTTTCATAGCAAACGAAGGAGACATTTTCGGACTCCCAGACCAGTTTCAATCGATTCCACGTATCAGAAAGTACCTATAAGGAACTTTTGAGTGAAATCCAAGCTGGTCGATTTTGGCTATGTCCGCTGCCTTTTTGATTTTCTCGCAAATCGTGTCATATAACGACTATTATAATTATGGAAGAAAGAAACGTTTAGATCGGAAAGACGTTCCAATCTGCTCTCGCGGATGCTTCGCGTGCGCCGTACGAGCTTCTTCTGCCCGTGAGCGTGCCTCCACTCGGCTTCGCAACCTACTTCGTGGACAACACCGATTCTGCGTTAGTCTCCTTTTTTCTTGCTTTATTTTATACTTATTAATATTTATTTATTATGTTAAAAATAAATATTAAAAAAAAAAAACTGTTAAAAAATTTGGTGCCATTTTAGTACAGGCACGAGTGTAACGCACGCGATCAAGCGACAGCGATTGCCGAGTAGCGATGCGTTCATCGAGAATCAGGTTTTTTTTTAACAAAAAATATATATAAAATATACTCCGGTTTTGGCATATTTAGATGGACATTGCGTGCCCTTTGTATTTGCTTCTATATCAATATCTATGGTTTTGTGAAAGGTCTACAGCCTACTCCGTTTAGCATATCCGTGTGCTCCTGGATGACACGGGACGTGTCAAAGCTGTCGTTGACAAAGATTCCAAAGTGACGTATTCACTTTCTCAGGAGTTCCTCTACTACGAAGGTGTGTAAACGCCAGCACGTGGCTTTGTCCACTAGAGTTGAATAATTATACCAGATAATCAAATAGGACTACTCGAGCAGGGAAGGCCTGCTGCGTTGGCAAGTGTTTTTCGCAAGGCTTTGAAAGTGTTCAGGGAATGACAACATAACCGAACAGACTTCTGGCGCATATGTCTTCAGGCCGAAGACGAACGAAGTCAAGCGATTCGATGGAAAGATAGCTGTTGAGTTCTCCAAGGTTCGCTTACTCAATAGCATATACTACTTCTAGTAACTTTCTGTCTCATCAAGGCAATCTAAAGATATAAAAAAAAGATTATTCAAGGGCGGTCTGTCAGAGGAAGTCCGTCAAACAGTGACTCCCTGGGTGTCGCAATCGATTCGTCTCTACAATGGATCGCGAGACATTGAATTCGCATGGACGGTCGGGCCAATTCCGAAAGAAGAAACGTATGACAGTTCTTCATAATTTATGCAGCTGACTGAAATTTCTGACACTACCATAATTGAATGACTACCTTCCAGTAGAATATTGTATTTATTAGTTATTTGCTTGTTATATCATCTCCCCCTTCTTTAGTGGCAAGAAGATCACAAAGGAAGTGATAACGAGGTATACGTCGACTATTCAGTCTGGTGGCATTTTCTACACCGACGCCAATGGGCGGCAGCTCATGATGAGACAGTAAGAGAGAATTAGTTTCTTCAATACTTAAAGTGAAGTTAATTCATTGCCTTCAGAAGAGTTTTCAAAATTCTCCATCTCTCAGGAGAAACTTTAATCCGTCCTTCACGTACCAGAACACTGAACCAATCGCTGCCAACTATTATCCGGTTACATCAAGTACGTGAAGTCTCCATTTCATGCTTATTAGTGTATTTGTTTAAATGTCTCCATCGATGTCTTTATTTCTTAATTAGGCATCCACATTGCCGACGGCAGTAGCCAGCTGACGGTGCTGACCGATCGCTCGCAAGGCGCTTCTTCAATGGCAGATGGAGTCATCGATGTCATGGTATCCTCCCCTTCATAGATCTTTGTTCAAGAATTAGATCATTTGTTTGATAAAACAGTTGTATTAGAGCACACTTTACAATTAGAAATAAAACAGTTCCCTCTTTTATCTCCACCGCCGCTGCTTCTACGACGACCACTGGGGCGTGGAGGAGGCACTCGACGAGCCGGGCACCGATGGAAAGGGACTTGTCGCTACGGGCAATCACATCTTGCAGATTGGAAATGCGAAGGTTGGAATAAGCGAATAGAATATTCCAAGATTAGTGAGGTTGGATTATTCATTAGCAAAGTTTGAATATCCCAAAAACATCGTGCTTATTAAAAATACACACTTTATTGTATATTATTATTTACAAATTGGTACCAACTTCGTCAGGACGGACCAGGCCGGCTGAGAATCGGAGCTCAAGCCGCCTTCCACCAGCCATTCGTCGCCTTCGCACTCGTGAAGAACGTCACTGACTACACGGCGACACGCAAGACAACGGTAAGTTTCTCGTATGTTTTTTTAAGTTTACTTTTTCGCATTTAGCTTATGACAGCAGCTAAATGTATAATATATTTAATTGGAATATTCAAAAATGATTAAATCTCAAGTTCGCCGGTCTCCGCCGCGCCCTGCCGCCTCAAGTGCACGTGCTGACTCTGTCGAAGTGGCGCGGCAGCCAGCTGCTGCTTCGTCTCGAGCACATCTTCCAGAGCAGCGACGACGACTCGAGAGCGGCGCCCGTCACTGTCGATCTGGCCGTGAGTAACTGTGATATTTGGAACATCAATAATACTCATATTCCTGAATTATAGTAAAACAATTCAATAGTACATATGTATAAGTATAATGCTAGCGAATAGGGTAGTAAATATTGATCAAGACCGGTTATTCAGAATACTAAATGAATAACCTATCGCTTTTGTCACCTGCTTGAACCTTTCAACTCTTAAGGATCTTTTCACGACCATCACCGTGACAGCGAAGAGCGAGGTGTTGCTGGCGGGAATACGCAAGCCTGAATATCAACGAAAGGAGCCAAGTATCTTCCTTCGATCTCTAAATCATTTAATAGATCCATTTTTGAGATTATTTCTTTGATTAATCGAAAAAAAATTTTTTGGAAGGTAACAATAAATTATTTTCAGGCGAACTCGCTGTCACACTCAATCCCATGGAGATTCGCACGTTTATTCTCGATGTTGTCGAGCGAGAATGAACCGTTTATCACAATGTCTTCATTATTTTCATTTATATATTTGTCACTTGTAAATATAATCTGCTTACAATTAAAGCTTATTTCTTGTGAGAGAACTGAATGATGCAGAAGGAAATTCTGTGCTATGTAGATCAACAAACTGAATCAGTGAGATTAATCATTTTTAATGCTTTTCAATTCACCTGTGTGTGCTTACGAGCATTGCACGACCAATTAATAAAGAAAACGATTCTGTTGGAAGATCTGCATGTCCTTAGAATCTATTAGAATTCGTTCGAATGCTTTTCTCATAGACAAAATCTCTTAGCATTAGAAATATGCAGTCTTAGAAATATGATAGCAACTGTCCATTAGATGGAGAATGAGGAAGAAGGAGAGACAGCAGAGAAAGAAACTCTAGAGCCATGTGACCGGGGGGTCTTTCCATTCTTTCAGTTGCTGCCACTCTCTTCACGAGAAAAAACATTCTCGATCTTACCTTTCCGCCTTTGGCCCCTTCTTTATTTGTGATTCTACACATACATATGTCAATGTATATGCCGGTACATTTTTGTTTCACTTGCTATGTTTCTCTCTTTCTCTCTAATTCCTCTTCTTTCTATTTCTAACTCGCTATCTCAACTCCTCTCACTCTTTCCTGCAGTCCACTTTTCGTTCCATCTCCCTTGTATACGGAGTAGCCACGCACAGCTGCTGGTGGCGCCGGTCAGCTGCTGCGATGGCAGCAGATTGAGGGCTGCTGCTCTCGCAGAGATGAGAGGGGAGATTGTTGAAGATAGAGAGGGGGGAGATAGAGAGAAGATTGTACGAGAGAGCACACCATTACTGCTGCAAACTATAGAGAAGCAGACAATCTGAGAAACGGTACAAATAGCACGTAGTCAACGGAAGGGGAACAAAGAAGCGTCCTACTTGAACTCTCCTCCAAATGTCTCCTCTTCCCGGTGATCCTCTTCACTCTGAGAACGTGATCGATCCGAGAGAGTTCAGTGACTTTTTTCGCGCTATTTTGTTACATTTACTTAGCTTGTGAATGTAATGTGTTTAGGACTTGCAATATTCTTACGCTATGCATAGAATATTCTAATGCTATCTCATCAATACACCACTTCTTACAAAGATAACATTAAATTTATTTCTCTTCGCTGAAGTAATAAGCCTTAGGATTGCGGATCAATGAATCGAAGTAAACAGAATGCTGAAAGGAAAGAGTGCATTGGGCGGGAGAAAGAAGAAGGAGACTTAAGGGCAATTGATGTCTTTAAAAAATGATGGAAGAAGAATTCTCCTAGTCGAATCGCCTATCGTCCTTCTACTTCCTTTTCATCTTCCCCATGGCTTCCCTCTCCTCACTCTTTGTAATCCCCGACAATCACTGTCGCGTTCCATATTTTCTTCTTCTTCTACTTTGTTCAGTCGTTTTAATATCACCCTCTTCTCTCATTTGTCTCTCTCTCTCTTACTTTCCCAGTTTATCGCTCACTCGCACTCTCCTTTCTCCATCTCGCTCTCTCTGTCTCTACTCCGATCTCTCCTCTCTCTTGAGCAGGTGGGATACGTTCTGATGGTTCCATGAAGGCGTCAGCAAATAAAGAGTAGCTGTGCCTTCTCTTGGTTTTGCCAGCACTGCAAGCGTTGGCTGCTTCTGCCCCCCATTCGTCTGTCTTTCTTTCCATCACCACTTTCGTCGAATGTGTAAATCGTTCTCATTTCTCCTTGACTTTAATATTGTTTTTTTTATAGCAACCGCATCCACTGTTCACAATCGCATTTGATTTGACATACACAAAATTGGTTTCTTTAGATCACAATAAACAGTTTGCTCTATTAAAAATTAATCCTTTTCTCGTAAACTTATTAGGCGTTAAATTTAAAGGACCGCTTTTGAAACGTCTCTCTCTCCCCGATAAGAATAGCTGTTTATACAGACGTTTTATGTCAGACGTTTTATGTAGGCAATAACAGAAAGAATCAGAATCTTGTTCAATCGTTTCTTCCTCGCCTTGCTTCTTTTGATGACTTGTGCTTGTTGTATGAAGAATACACTATGACAACTAATGAATGAAACAGCTCTCTTTTCCAGTGATCGATGTCGCATTCTGGCAGAACTTCGCCAGATCGGAGACTAGGCGATGAGGAAGTGCGGCTGCCGACCGAGACTGAAGAGAATGCATTTCCGCCCGGATGCGAGGGCTCCTACGCAGAGTCGCAAGGAAGTTAGACATTTATTTTTTTTATTATAAAAAAACATAATTGATTCATAAGAACGTACGGTTTATTTACTTACAGGCATTGTCGCTATAAAGAAAAGCAAAACAGATTACTCTTTAGGTAACATCTTACGCCTCGTAGTGATCTCCGTCATTGTCGCGGTCGCCGCGGTGTATGCCGTACGTCTTACACATAGATATTGTTATTCTCATTAAAGAATTCATTCGTTGAATTCCCATAATAAATGACAACATTGCATGCTTTCAGCACCAATCGGGCTGCCTCGAGAGCTACGGCTTCGGTGGGGCCATCTCTAGCAGCCAGTCTCCGCCGCCACCGCAAGGTTTCATCTGAAAAAAAATCGATTTAAATGAAACTTCGATTTGATATTGATGAATGAATCTCACAAATACATTAACACCATAATTCATTTTTAGATGCTTTTTGCAGAAGCCCCGAGGAGAGACGAACCTGATGAGCCTCCTCAGCACTACGTAGAGGATCCCAACGAGCAACAACAACCGCCGCCACCTCCACCAAGTCTCGTCCACGAGGAGGTGATTGAGGAGCAGGTCCATGAAGCTCAACAGGTACATGGAGAGCATCCTGTAACCGAAGAGCAGCCGGGATCTCCTGAAGTACAGCACGAAGAGATGCAGCAGCACGAAGAGGTTCAGCAGCATGAAGAGGTGCTGCAGCAGCACTTTGAGCAGCAAGAGCAGCTTCCAGAACATATCGAGGTTGTTCACCAAGAGGAGATCCACCAGGAGCCTGTGCAAGAGCATTTTGAGCAGCACCAAGAACAGCAACAACATGAAGATTCTGTTGTTCCTGAGGAGCCTGTCCAACAGGAAGTTCTTGTTCAGCAAGATGAACAAGTCGTTCATCAAGAAGAGTTTCATGAGGGGCCTGTTCATGAGCACATCGAAGTTGCGCAGCAGCAGCATGTACATCAGGAAGAGATTCATTTCGAGCAGCAGCAAGAACAGCAACACGCAGAGCAGCAGCAAGAACAGCAAGTTCACGAGGAGATCCACGAGCAGCCGCAGCAAGCTGCGCAGGAACATGACGTTCAAGAGGAGCAGATCCAAGAAGTTCATCATCAGCAAGAGCAACAAGAGGAGCAAGCCAAGCGAGCCGTGCACCCCGGCCGACGCGGCCCGCCAGCTTAGTTAGAAGAACCCATATTCCTTAGCCTCTAAGTTATTTCCTCCACTGCTACATAGTCTATCGCTCACTCTCGATCAGACGCGTTGAATGTTGTGCCTTTCGTTCTTTTTGACTTATCACCTTCGTTAGATTTATATTAGCTTCTTATATGATAAAGCAAGCGCTGGAAATCTGGCGAATGTAAATTATCTGTATTTCCACTGAGCCAATGAATCGAACGTTTTGAGAAATCATAATTCTTCTGCACTATTTTAAAGTGAAATGCAAAAAATTATTAGTGCCTCATGCTGGAATCGAACCAGCGACCTTCTGTTTACTAGACAGACGCTCTGCCACTGAGCCAATGAGGCGGATACAACTAGAAGGATCGAACGTTTTGAAAAAAATCACATAATTCTTCTGCACTATTTTAAAGTACACGTGAAATGCAAAAAATTATTCGTGCCTCATGCTGGAATCGAACCAGCGACCTTCTGTTTACTAGACAGACGCTCTGCCACTGAGCCAGTGAGGCGGATACAACTAGAAGGATCGAACGTTTTGAAAAATCACACAATTCTATGCACTATTTTAAAGTACACGTGAAATGCAAAAAATCATTCGTGCCTCATGCTGGAATCGAACCAGCGACCTTCTGTTTACTAGACAGACGCTCTGCCACTGAGCCAATGAGGCGGATAGAACTAGAAGGACCGAACGCTTTGAGAAATCACATAATTCTTCTACACTATTTTAAAGTACACGTGAAATGCAAAAATTATTCGTGCCTCATGCTGGAATCGAACCAGTGACCTTCTGTTTATTAGACAGACGCTCTGCCACTGAGCCAATGAGGCGGATACAACTAGAAGGGTCGAACGTTTTGAAAAAATCACATAATTCTTCTGCACTATTTTAAAGTACACGTGAAATGAAAAAAAATTTTCTTGCCTCATGCTGGAATCGAACCAGCGACCTTCTGTTTACTAGACAGACGCTCTGCCACTGAGCCAATGAGGCGGTTACAACTCGAAGGATCGAACGTTTTTAGAAATCACATAATTCTTCTGCACTATTTTAAAGTACACGTGAAAATCAAAAATTATTCGTGCCTCATGCTGGAATCGAACCAGCGACCTTCTGTTTACTAGACAGACGCTCTGCCACTGAGCCAATGAGGCGGATAGAACTAGAAGGACCGAACGCTTTGAGAAATCACATAATTCTTCTGCACTATTTTAAAGTACACGTGAAATGCAAAAAAAAAATTCGTGCCTCATGCTGGAATATAACCAGCTACCTTCTGTTTACTAGACAGACGCTCTGCCACTGAGCCAATGAGGCGGATACAACTTGAAGGATCGAACGTTTTTAGAAATCACATAATTCTTCTACACTATTTTAAAGTACACGTGAAATGCAAAAATTATTCGTGCCTCATGCTGGAATCGAACCAGCGACCTTCTGTTTACTAGACAGACGCTCTGCCACTGAGCCAATGAGGCGGATACAACTGGAAGGATCGAACGTTTTGAGAAATCACATAATTCTTCTGCACTATTTTAAAGTACACGTGAAATGCAAAAAATTATTCGTGCCTCATGCTGGAATCGAACCAGCGACCTTCTGTTTACTAGACAGACGCTCTGCCACTGAGCCAATGAGGCGGATAGAACTAGAAGGACCGAACGCTTTGAGAAATCACATAATTCTTCTGCACTATTTTAAAGTACACGTGAAATGCAAAAAAAATTTTCGTGCCTCATGCTGGAATCGAACCAGCGACCTTCTGTTTACTAGACAGACGCTCTGCCACTGAGCCAATGAGGCGGTTACGACTTGAAGGATCGAACGTTTTTAGAAATCACATAATTCTTCTGCACTATTTTAAAGTACACGTGAAAATCAAAAATTATTCGTGCCTCATGCTGGAATCGAACCAGCGACCTTCTGTTTACTAAACAGACGCTCTGCGACTGAGCCAATGAGGCGGATTCAACTAGAAGGATCGAACGTTTTGAAAAAATCACATAATTCTTCTGCACTATTTTAAAGTACACGTGAAATGCAAAAAATTATTCGTGCCTCATGCTGGAATCGAACCAGCGACCTTCTGTTTACTAGACAGACGCTCTGCCACTGAGCCAGTGAGGCGGATACAACTAGAAGGATCGAACGTTTTGAAAAAATCACATAATTCGTCTGCACTATTTTAAAGTACACGTGAAATGAAAAAAAATTTTAGTGGCTAATGCTGGAATCGAACCAGCGACCTTCTGTTTACTAGACAGACGCTCTGCCACTGAGCCAATGAGGCGGATACAACTAGAAGGATCGAACGTTTTGAAAAATCACATGATTCTTCTGCACTATTTTAAGTACACGTGAAATGCAAAAAATTATTCGTGCCTCATGCTGGAATCGAACCAGCGACCTTCTGTTTACTAGACAGACGCTCTGCCACTGAGCCAATGAGGCGGATACAACTGGAAGGATCGAACGTTTTGAGAAATCACATAATTCTTCTGCACTATTTTAAAGTGAAATGCAAAAAATTATTAGTGCCTCATGCTGGAATCGAACCAGCGACCTTCTGTTTACTAGACAGACGCTCTGCCACTGAGCCAATGAGGCGGATAGAACTAGAAAGACCGAACGTTTTGAGAAATCACATAATTCTTCTGCAGTATTTCGAACTAGCTACGCTCACGCTGATTGTAATGCTGGAGGTACTAAGTTTCCCTTTGAATACTATAAATGAAGAAATCGTTCTACGAAAATAACATTCTCTGCCCATTTGGCCAACTTCATGTACTTCATATTCATACATACATATTACAACTTTTCTCTGATGCGGTCACTACCTCTTGCCTTCCTCTTCCGGCTTTCTCATTAACCTTTCTCTTTCTCTCTCATGGCCTTTATATTTCTAAATTTCTCTTTGTCTATACTCCGTCTCTCTCTCTCTCTCTCTCTCTCTCTCTTTCTGTGTCTGTCTCTCTCTCTTCTCTTTCTTCCTCTTCTTCCTTCCGTTCCCGTCTTTCCAATCCCGTCTGCCGCTCGTCCATCTCCTGTCACGAATGCCACACCTTTCACCCTCTTTTTCTGTCTCACTGGTCCCTCACCCTCCGTGTCCGGTCGTTCTCTGTCTCGATCTCGGCATCTCTTTGCACTTCAATTTGCATCCGTTTGCATATTGTTAGTTCCTTTTTTAAAAACAGAGCTATTTTTTTATTTAAGTAAGCGCCTGTGAAACAGAGAAGGCTTGTTGAGTCTTTTGGAAGACACAAAAACATTGCAATTCTTCTGTCATTTTTTTCCCTATTGTAATTTGCTTGGATTGCTTATGTGCGACTGTGTTGAAGCCAATTTAGTATATTTTTCAACAGTGTGTCAATGTTGGATCGTGAGCACTGGTCCTCTCAAAGCATTCTCACTCATCTTTAGCGGGTCAGGTGCTGACCCTCTTGCTTGGAGTCTGGGCAGAGCCCGGAAAAACAATCCCGGATGCGGAAGCTTCTCTCATTCTCTATCTTTAACTCTATGATTCGCCCTCTTCTTTCGCTTGTTCTTTCTCTCTCTCCATCTCTCTCACTCTCTCTATCTTTTTCACTCTCTCTATATCCCTCTCACCTCTCTCTCTCCCTCTCTCTTTGTCTCTATCGCACACACTATCTTCATCTTTGGATGAAAGTGATTTGTTCCTAGCGTCTAGTGGATCTCATCGGGATGATTTTACATTTCGTTCATTTATCGATGGTGGTATCACCTCGACTTTCAAGGATTGATTGAAAAGTGTGTAAGCTTCCAATCTCACTCATTGTAAAACTGCAATCGTTGTAGTACACCATTCAGCGCTGCTCTCGAATCACTTTTTCAGTTCCCCCGAAAACTGGCAATAAATAATTGGACCACATCGTTCATTTCTCTCCATGTCTACTGGGCGTTTGCCTCGTTTTATTAGGGAATTTCCGTGAGATAAATTAGCCATATGCCGACAAAAATATTACAAGGTCTAGCATCCACATCTACTATTTATTTTTTATTAAATAAAAAAGAAATAGTAGATGTGGATGCTCGACCTTGTAATATTTTTATCTCTTATTTTCTTATCGCTTTTTCTTCAATCTTTTGGCCACAATCACAGTTCGATACAGAAGAAAAAAAAACCATGCGTGATATGGATGACAGCAAAGTGAGAGAGAGAGAGATATTGAAAGAGCGAGATAAATAGAGAAAGCGTAAGAGAAAAAAGGAGAAATAACGAGAGAGAGATAGAGAGAGAGAGATAGAGAACGAGAGAGGGAGAGAGAGGGAGAGAGAGAGATAGAGAACGAGAGAGGGAGAGAGAGGGAGAGAGAGAGACATCCCGAGTAATAAGACGACCTGCACCTTCACTCCACACAGCTTTCAAGTCTCAGACGAAGCAGCCTTGCACAGGCCCAGTCTGCACATTACATCCGAAACAAGAGTCATATTTCTGCCCGCTAACCTCTTCATCTCTTTCTTTATCGCTTTTATCCTGCTTTACTAAGTCTCTCACTTCGGCCCTCTCACTCTCAATCCCAAAAATCTTGGGCTTTCTCTTTCCCTATAATTTGTCTCCTCGGGCTACCATCTCTCTTCTCTCTTTTTCTCCCTGTGTCTCCCTCTCACTCCGTATCTTTCTGAACTATGAGCCGTGGCTAACTAATGATGAAACCTCAAGATGCGTTAGACTGGTGGGCGTTGAAATGTGAGAGCTTCCTCGGCGCCACCAAATTTAAAGTTTCCGAAGTCTAACACTTGTCGGTGATAAGAACGAAAACATTTGCCGTGAAATTCAGAAGCGTAGTATTTTATTATTGTTATTTTCCGAGCCTACAACATTTAGATTGCTATCAACTTTAGCAGCTTGCAAAAAATCGCTGAGATTGTCGGCACGTGTTTTACTTTTTCTTTGTCGGTCGTTTCAGTTGTCGGGTAATAGAAGCTGAACCGGAAACCAACTTTGAAGCCACCGTGCTGAAAGCGAGCAGAAGCCGAAGCACGGTGGTTGCACCACTCAGAGTTCAGTGGAAATGCTCGATCAACTTCGCTTACTCACAATCTTCATCACTCATCTGTGTCTTCATGATCACGTCGCAGCCTACTTTGGAGACCCGTCACATCAAGGTTATTCAATTCAGATTAGAAAAAACATCCCTTATTAATTTCTATATAAAGAGAATTAAGAGAGCTTCTCTGTAAGAGTCGAGCATGCGCTTAAGAGAGCCTCTCTGTTAGGGTCAAGGTGGCCCTGCCCCGGGGGAAAGTGTCGGATTTTGATAACCAAATTTTAATGGGGGGTACCCATACGTACTATAAAGAAAATTTGGTGGTCAATTTTGTTATAAAAATTTTTTCATTGACTGGGCATGCAATAGTATGTAAAATGTTTAAGTCCATATAACTTTCTGCAAACTTAATATTTTTCAATTTTCTTTTTTTTATTTGTTGTGTATTCAGAAAGCGCACAAAAAATTAATTGATGACTTTCTGAAAAAGTATCATTATTAACAAATTTTATGCATTTTTAATTTTCAAAAATCGGTTATTTGAGCACACCGTCTATTTTACGGCCCGGTTCCAGGCTGGAGAATAGCTAAGATGAAAGAGGAGAAAAAATGACACAAGATATGGATTTATGAAGAAAATGGAAGGATATATATGTTTTCGAATTTTGACCTGAACCGGGTGCACTTGCATTTTCGCCGATTGAGATAAATTAGTCTAACTTTTTTTTCAGTCTTGCTTTTTAAACAATTTTTATCTCATCGAATTGGCCATTAATTTCTCTCCTAAAAAAGTATAGAACCAATCTGCCTAATGTTACCCTTGAGCTTATAAATAAAATTTTCTCTTTTTTGAACAAAAATTAATTGGGTAATAACTACTGAGAACCAAATTTATGGGCCTTTGAGATACCCGGCTGAACCTATCAAACATATTATTAGATAGAACGAAGAATTCTGTGTACCATATCCTTGTTTCATGAGATTTCAAGGATATATATTTACTTTTTACGAACAATTTCAGAAAATTTCCAGCATCGATTCAGCCGATAAATCAAGTCGAAAAATGAAAGGTGCATGTTTATGTCACAAATCATGTTATATGGTGTTTTTCGATGAGCGAAAAGAATAATTTCATCGAAAACCGTTTCATTTAATCTTTATTCGTTTGTTTTTTTTTCGAAAAATTTTTTCCACTAATTTTCCTTTCTTTATGTGTTGCCAATCCCATATCATTTCGGTCAAGCCCCGAGCTAAATTGCATTTTCTGAGTTCCACCGTAACAGCAGATGGATCATAGAGGCTTTTTTGTAGAGGACTGAATAGCTAATATGATAAAATAAAAATTGTCTCAAAATCATGAGTCTAAAAAAGTTGTACTGATTCATCAATTTCAGCGAAAGTGCCAATATAAAATTCGAGATCATATGTATCCCTCGCTTTTCTTCATAAAAACATATATTGTGTCACTTTTTCTCTTCTTTCATCTCAGCTATTAGCTAGCACCGAACCGCGAAATGTACGAAGTGCTCATAAAACCAATTTTTGAAAAAGAAAAATTCCAAAAAGTGGTTAAAAAATGAAACTTTTCAGAAAAATAACCATGGATTTTTTTTTAAATTCTCCCCGAAGCTTTGTATGTTTCCATCTCTCTCTCTTTATCTTCAGAAACATATACAATCAAGACCATATTGCGCGCGCCCAAGCGATAAGTAGAAGTTTTTCCCCCGGGGCAGGCCCCCATGGAAGGCTGCTTGATCCTTACAGAGAGGCTCTCTTAAGGCAGCCTGCCCCGGGAAAATTGTTTTCGAATTCATTAACGGAAAACATTTTGTTTATACAACTCAACCTGCTCTATTTAATGAGACTAATTTCATCATCATCCGATTTTTTCCCTTCGGGATACACTATCGTAACCCTGAAAATTCATTGAGCCATAAATCCGTCCAAAGTCTGTTTTGAGAAACTATCTACATATCATTCAATAGCATTTCGAAAGCTCTTCAAATTTCATCTAGGAACATGTTTTACGAAAATTTTATTTTGGCCGAGAAAATTGGCGTTAAATTATTTGAAGGTCGACACAGCAATTTATGGTAATTTCTACACTCTGGGACCTAGATAGAAAGAAAGAGCGTGATATTTGCTATCAAATAATCACTATTCAAGAAAAATCCGAGCGTACCAATTTTTGCCATGACGCGAGTAATGCGCGCGAGTCGGTCAAAATGGCACATTTTCGGCCGCCGAGGCACAAATTTCGTTCTGTACTATAAGAAGGCTTTAAAAACTATTTTCCTAACATTTCCGCACTTCCAAGCATACATTATAAGAAAGAGCGTGAAATTTGCTACAAGATAGACTCCTTTCAATAAACTTTCAAGCCTATAATGTTTTGTTATAAGTCATAAGAGTAGGTAAAGTAGCGTCACTGTCCTTTCGCCCAAGAATTTCATTGTTTTGGTTATTCGAATTGGAATATTCCAATATTTTTTCCATTGAAGAATTGTGCTAATGGTAAGCTGATGCCCAATTCTTGCCTCGGCAGCCAAAAATGTGCTATTTTGACCGACTCGCGCGCATTACTCGCGTCATAGCAAAAATTGGTACGCTCGGATTTTTCTTGAATGGTGATTTTTGATAGCAAATTTCACGCTCTTTCTTTCTATCTAGGTCCCAGAGTGTAGAAATGACCATAAATTGCTGTGTCGACCCTTCCCTTCAAATAATTTAACGCCCATTTTCTCTGAGAAAATATAATTTTCGTAAAACATGTTCCTAGATGAAATTTGAAGAGCTTTCGAAATGCTATTGAATGATATAGTTTCTCAAAACAGACTTTGGACGGTTTTTATGGCTCAATGAATTTTCAGGGTTACGGTAGTGTATCCCGAAGGGAAAAAATCGGATGATGATGAAATTAGCCTCATTAAATAGAGCGGGTCGAGTTGTATAAGCAAAATGTTTTCCGTTAATGAATTCAAAAACAATTTATTACTAGAAATCGACTTGCACGACTGGTCGTCCGGAATTCGCGTTGCGTACTGCGCCGAGGTGCCTGTCAGCGACACCGGATCCGCCTTCCGAACTGCTGTCAGATTATTCATGCCTAGATATCATGTATTTTTATTGAGACAATTTATTCTTTATAAATAATTAACATTGAGCATTTTCCTCTCTTTCTTTACAAACAATATAAATTTGCCTTGGATGTATTAGTGCTATAATTTCAGCTCGCCGAATTCATCACCAAGTACTGCGTGAATAATTCGACAGCGTGTAATCTGCGTGGCGCGTTAGAAAAAATCCTATTCGAAAAACTTGTAATATTTAAATATTTAAAACAATAGCTATCTCTCTGTTGTATTTAGCTCTTTCTAATCATAACTTTTCTCTCTCTCCAGAGTGACCTTCCACGCCGAATCCATCGTGTTCCTCGATGGATTCCCGCGTCGCGAGTACTCGTCCCTGAATATGAAGTTCTACGTCGTTTATCCACACTCTTCCAGGTTGATGATTTGAGCGTTTTTTTTCTCATTGTCTGATTTTGTATCTTTTCGGCGCCCTGTCAAGTTATAATTTCTAGACCGCTGTCTCGAATGGCTCGTCCTCTGCTGTCTCGGGCCTTGCTGGCCGGTATGTTTTTTTGTTCTTGTTATTCACATTTCAACAACCTAATTACTGTTCAATATGAGTGAACTCATCATCAGATATTCTTAATCGACATTTGCGTGAATTGTCGACTCGTCTCGGCTGGGCAATAATTGCTTATGAACGATATCCACGGTGGGACTCTTTTCATAAACTGAGAGCACATCACAAATATTTAGTTCCCTTAGTTCCTAAAACCACTTTCATGGTGTAATTTTCGCGTTAATAACAACTACAAGTGATTTCATGTGAATACTCGAAAGAAAAAGCTAAGCGAATACCCTTAACGCTCATAATTCAAAAAAATTATTCTTTTGCAGATTCGACAAAATCACCGAGTTCATGAACATTGCCATTATTCCGATTATCATCTTTTCTGTTCCGCTTATGTTCTTCCTCGCCTATTGGACGTCAACGCTAAGGTGCTAATTTTGGAACATCGGATTATACTACATACAAACTTCATTTTTTTCTTCATTATTCGTGGGACCATCTAACAACTTGAATTTACTATTGAATAATCTTAGGCCAAACTCGTCGTCAGAGTCTTGGCTAGTGACTGGTTCCTCGACAGGAGGAAAGAACTCGGCTTATCGGTCAGTTCGGGTCCATGAACTGGAATATTCCAGAATTTAAAAACAACTTAATATCAATTATTTTATTACAGAAGAACGCTGGAGATCATCGCAGAGCAAGAGGCGGAGCTGGAGCGGCAGCGCAAGATGGCTCTTACTGGCCATCTCCTGGCAGCTCCGCCGGCCGGTTGCATCAAGCAAGGCTCGGGCCTTCTGCTCAATGTCGCCAAGTTAGAGTTGGCACTTTTGTTCATCTCTTTTTTCGTCATTAATGTTTAGGCATTAGACTGTAATTACCAAAGTAGTGATGATAGATTGGCCGTGGAGCACGCGTCTCTCGCCAATCCGCTGACGTACAGCGCGTCCGCGCCAGCCACTCCGCGTCTCGGCGGTTGGCACTCGCTTTCTCGTATCTTCATGTTCTCGTTCCCTAGAAATATGTCATCTCTTTAGGCCAGAGGAGCGAAGCTGGAAGCAGACGAGGCTCGGACACTGAGGTTATGCTGATTTATATCAGGCTTGATAAATGTTGTTCTCATTTGAATAATTTTATCTTCCCTCGAAAATATGTGTTAAGGAAAATAATTTGTTATTTCTGCAGCTAAAAGCCGGCTCAATGCCAGCGGCCCTCTCAACGCCTGGAAGCGTCCGAAAGCTCTCCGCCGTTCCGGAGCACGACATCCTCCAGATTGAGGACGAAGAAGAGGAGGAAGACGGCGGAGAAGTGGTCTTCAAGGTTCTTCTTAATTTTTCATTATTATACAATGAAGAAAGTAGATTTTAAAATCAAACCAATTGGTCGATATTCAAAAATTGCTGTTTCCCAACATTCTCTGGCTAAGATATCGACCATATTTTAGCCGATGCAACAAGAGCCAGAGGCGTTGCACCAGCAACAGCCGAGTAGCAGCAGCACGACTTCCTTGACTCCTCCGTATCCAAACAGACAGCGGTGAGTATGCTGAATGCACATTTCCGATTGGTCTAAATCTTCTCTCCTACATAGTTTACTGAGGAAAAAAGGGTTTTATTGTTTATCGCATTCAAAAATCTGTATTTAATCGATCTGTGCAAAGGAGAAACTCGGGCCGCCGTCCTTCATCCATTGAAGAGATCAAGCAGAAGCGCCGAAAACGTGGCCTATCGATCAGGTGAGAAAAGCTCACTCCAAATAACAATGAAAACAATGTAGTGACTGTACGATATTCATACTGTGTATTGTTGAATATTACAAAAAAATACGAGTTATCAAAACAAATAAGTGAATAGCTTAGTTGTTTTGTGTTCTCTTGTGCTCTACCCGTTGCAGCTCGGCTGGCAGCGGGCCTCGCCAGTCCACGCAGTGGAAGGCCGGCAGTCTAGTTCTCTTCGGTGGACGAAGATAGCATTCATTAGATTAGAATACCAAGCTAGCTTATAATCGAAAATATTTGTACGTATATTTTACTTTGCATCCTCCCAAAATCAGTTCAAGGTGATACAGTCTTTCCAGTTCTAGTGAGCTTGCATTCAATATATAGTACGTAATTTGTGTCAATTATATTTCAGCTCATTGTTCTCAATCCCAACAAAATATGCATGTAGCAGATATTAATTTATGATTTAATTTCTTTAGTATAAATTATGCGTTCACATGTATAGAAAATAAATTTATCTCCCGTACACATCAATTTCAAATTGCAAGCCACGTTGTGAAAAAGAATGATATAAAACTCAGTCCGAATATCAAAAGAGTCAATATCTATCATAAAACATATTGAATGAAATAATTGCCAAGTTACATACATAGCTCTACTACCAAGTAGTATGTTGAATATTCTGTTTCAATTTTGTTTAATCTCTAGCGGTCAGATGGCTACTCCAGATTCTGGATCTAAGCAAGCACTTTATGCACCACTTTCAAAGGTGAGTGGGTTCGGGAGGGAGCTCTGATGGAATTGAAGCTTCCTTACGCCTTCAGCTGCTTGTCCAAGTGTTTGCAGACTTCGGCGAAGATCTCATCGACCGTTCCCTCGGCCTTGATCTGAAAGGATTCTTGATATTTCAAAACGACCTTTCAAATTGAATCTGAATCCCTTTTCAGGCATTCACAAATAATTTACAGTTTTTAAAATGCAAAGTAAATAAGAGAAAGCCGACCTTGGCGAGTTTGCCCTTCTTCTCGTAGTGCTGGACGACGGGGGCGGTGGCCTTGTTGAAGGTCTCGAGGCGCAGCTTGATCGTGTCGATGTTGTCGTCCGCGCGGCCACTGTATTTTATTCATTCTTTTCCTTTTCGAATATTCTAACACATCTTTTTTCTTCTTCAAAATATTGAAATGATCGTCGACCTCGTCTTGGCTCGGTTGAGCAGCCGGTCAACGAGCGTCTTCTCGGACACTTCGAAGTAGACGGCGAGTCGGCACGGCAGAATCTGGAAAAAAAGGTGGTCCGATTTATATTTTTGGATTCCATGATAAAAGCTAATTTTTGAATGCGGTGACCTCTGCCTCGAACTGGTCGCCCTGCGCAACTTCACGCGGGTAGCCGTCGATGAGGAAGCCCTTGCTGCCCTTCGCGATCTCCTTGAGCATCGCCTCCTTGATCAGGTCCAGCACGACCGTCTGCAGAAGAAGAAGAATCGATCACACGAAAACGAAATTTTGCTCGTCTTAGTTATAAAAAAAAGAATTGTACAATAGCTTTTATAAATCCTAATAATCGAACCAGCGGAACAAGCTGGCCGGCTTCCATGATCTTCGTCAGTTCTGCGCCTCGCGAAGATCCGGACTTCACCTGACAAGTTGGCTTATTCGATTTAACTGAGCTTTCCATGGAGATAATAGTTCTTCTGTATTTTTGCTAATACTATCCGATGTAACTGAAACATGATAATACCATTTGAAGCGTGCCTGAAGTAGCAGAAAACCCACATCTTCCCCACACCGTAATTGTTATTTTTTACGCGCAAAAATCCAGAGAAGAGAAGAGAGGTAGAGAAAAAAGACTTAAGCGCTTCTTAACTCAATCGACAGTTCCTTTGAAGTTGTTTTGTGGCTGTAAAGAAATTCCCGCCATGTAGTCGAAGTTAAATTTTAAAATGTAAAACATAGATATTCCTAAATAATATAAACAGATATTATTGCCTCATCTCGAAGGAGATCACCGGAGGAGAGATGCGAGAGGCCGTACTTCTGAACGATCTTCTCGCACTGGGTGCCCTTGCCACTTCCGGGGCCGCCTGCGACAAAATCCGATTAATCTTTGGTATTCGAATATTCACGGCACACAGAAAGAGCTAAAAAAAATTTGCACTACTGAAGCAAAAAGCATTTTTTTTTAAATAAGAAAGTATTAAAAGGAATATGGCACATACCAACGATGAAGAAGATGGGAACGTTGGCCTTCTTCAGGAGCGAGATGTCGATGGGTGCCTGAAGCATAATATTTTATTTGCAGTTTGTTATGTTTATTATTATTATTCATTCATTAGGGTTGTTTAGGCAATATTTTAATATCAAAAGAAAACAAACCATGCTTATCGCTGCTGCCAGTAGATGGTTTACCTTAATTATGGGACTTATTCTATAGAAAATTTTACCAATACAATGGAAGAAGCGGATGAACCAGCCACGCAAGCGCAACGAATGTTAGTAGAATGAGAGCTAAATTAAAAAGAAGTGCACTTATTGACACAATGCTGTCCTAGTCAATTAAAATGACATGCAGAGCGTTCGCACACACAGCGCAGAAAGTATAATACTTTAACCTTCTGGCGGGAAAGTTCGTTTTTAAGTTCGCATAAAACGTACTTTAAAAACGACAGAAACGAACTTTCCGCCGGAAACCGAACTCGCCGGGTATAAGTTCGCTCTATTCACACTTTAGATTATTCGAATATTCGAATATTCGAATTCATGTACGTCAAGACTTGCATGAGAGTCACTCACACTTTCTCTCTCTCTCTCTCTCTCTCTCTCTCTCTCTCTGTCTGTCTCTCTGTCTCTGTCTCTCTCTCACTCTCTCTCTCTCTCTCTCTGTCTCTTGTCTCTCTGTCTCTCTGTCTCTCTCTCTCTCTGTCTCTGTGCCTCTCTCTCTCACTCTCTCTCTCTCTCTCTCTCTCTCTCTCTGTCTCTGTCTCTCTCTCTCTCATTCTAATAACAGTTTCATGTACCAGGTCTCGCTGTTGATGTGAACACTACAAAGAGACCGAATTTACATACACAACACTCTTTTCCTCTCTCTCTCTCTCTCTCTCTCTCTCTCTCTCTCTCTCTAACGGGGTACTTTTTATGTAAAAAGCAAAACATGTTGGGAAAACATTGACCACATGTGGGTTTGAACCCCTATGTGTCGCTGCTCGATGTGGCATAACTTGCTAGACCGGGCGTGATCGCTACTTCGCTTGTTTGAGGCGCTGCTCTCCCTGCGCTCGAAGGACCGGTGACGTGTTTGTCTGCACGCAAATGCACATATACAGGCATGTACCTGTGGAGAGAGAGAGAGAGAGAAAGAGAGAGAGAGAGAAAGAGAGAGAGAGAAGGGAGAGAGAGAGAAGGGAGAGAGAGAGAAGGGAGAGAGAGAGAAGGGAGAGAGAGAGAGAAGGGAGAGAGAGAGAGAGAGAGAAGGGAGAGAGAGGGAGAGAGAGAGAGAGAAGGGAGAGAGAGAGAGGAGAGAGAGAGAAGAAAGGGAGAGAAGGAAAGAAACAAGAATGAAAGAAAGAAAGAAAGAAAGAAAGAAAGAAAGAGAGGGAGAGAACAGGAGAAAGCATGTACAACTCAAGTAATCTTTTTGACACGCTGCCAAAATATGTGAGTTTTGTGTTTCTTTTGCTGTGAACACTACAAAGAAACCGAAAGGTGACTCTCTCTCTCTCTATGTCATTACATTCTGCCCAGAAAGGCGGTTGTAATGAGATACAGAGAGATGTGAGTGCGCGGGGTGGTGGTTCGGGTCTAAGCGTTAGCAAAATTCAAATTCTAATTCCAGATTCAACGACGACCGCGCCAACACGACTCCATAAACCAGGTTAGCCAGTTTTTCAACTTTTGCAGCTTTTGTTCTCACGTTTTGCAAACAATTTAAACTGTTTTATAGCGAAAACGACAATAATAGCTGCAAAAGACGATTAACTGGCTTGTTTGTGGGTCGTGTTTGAGATTCCTGATAGCACAGAGAGAGAGAGAGAGAGAGCGAGAGAGAGAGGAGAGAGAGAGGAGAGAGAGCAGAGAGAGAGAGAGGAGAGAGAGAGAGAGAGAGAGAGAGAGAGAGAGAGAGAGCACGCAAACAGAATGTCGGGTCGGCCGGCAAAGCGGTTACGTGATACTCGCTCGCGGCACTTATCAGTGCATGCATTGCAAACGCAGCCAAGTAATAGGAAAACGAACTTTGAAGCGCGGGAGCAAATTGGTCACTTCAAAGTGCGTTTTCCGAGTGCGGGCAATGCGAACTTCCTGCGCTGTGTGCACTTGTCAATAATTTGCATTTGAAATTTAATAATTTCAGGAATGTTTTTTACACCTTCTTCACTAGCAATACTTTCCAATTAGTAAAATACGCATAATATATGAACAGATGTTCTACTTTCACAAATATCAGACAGTGTCAACAAAAATTCGGATATTTTAATAGAGGTGAAATTTTTTTTCTACCTTCATAACAGTTCAATATCCTAAATTCCATGATTAAATTGTTGATTTATTGAAAAAGACCACTTTTTGAATGTTGGCATCGCCATACGTACATACATAGATAATGAGACACCACGGGAAATGCATTCGAGAACAGACAATGACGCAGTTATGTATGTACATATTTATGGAACAGCAGAGACGAAGATTGAGTATTCGAGGTGGCAAGGGAGCTGAGTTCGAGAGAGGAAGAGAAAAGGCAGTATGAGAGGGAGACACAGAGAGCGAGAAATAAATCGCTTGAGAAGGACAAATGGATTCAGAAAGAGAGAATAAGAGCAAAATTGGGAGCGAAAGTTGGCGAACAGGATAGAGAGAGAAAATAGAGGGAAACGGAGCAAGAGAAGAGTGAGAGAGAGAGAGTAAAAGATAGAGAGAGAGAGATCATGGAGTAGTTGCGCCAGGAGGACTCTTCTACATGGTTGAGCGGGGCAGGCCTGCAAAACATAACTCGATGATTGCGAGATATTTTCCCTTCGTCCATACAGTTCGCGCAAAAATCATTGTGATTTTACTGGATATTAAGGCAAAGTAGGGGAAATGCAACATTTCTATAAATGCATAGCGAAAATAGATGACATTTGAACATTTGTTTGCAAACATTAAAACAATATTTTTACACACCAGAAGCATGTGCAGAGAAAGAAAGAGAAGAGAACTCACAATACAAACAGTCGTATAGCGTGGGTCGCGGCATTTGAAGTGCCAGCTGATAAAAGCATAGAGATAAGCAGAGGGTGGGAGCGAGAACCAAGTATGAGTGAATGCGAGAATTTTAAAACATTTATCATATTAGGACGCTGTTCTTGCTATAGTTAGTTTTTTTTATTTTCAAATTATTTAACTGCAGTAAAATAAAGTTTGTATTGGGGAAATGCACATTACAGCTAAAAGTGTAGATCAATGAAGAAGTTGCCAAGAAGCTGAGAGATTTTTAAGAGGCCGACGTGCCATTTTCAAGCCAAGGCGCTGCCACTCTTCCGTTTTGCCTCTCTCTCCAATCTCTCTCTCTCTCTCTCTCTCTCTCTCTCTCAATCTCTCTCTAATCTCTCTCTCTCTCTCTCTCTCTCTCTCTCTCTCTCTTTCTCTCCAATTCCCTCCCTCCATTGACTTCCTTCTCTTCCTTTATCTTACACTCTCCATCTTTTCTGCTCGTAAACTCCTCCCTCTCCCTTCCTTTTGCTCACTCAACCCTCCTACTCTTGATGTGATCTCTTCAACATGCTTCACGTGAGCCCATCATCAATCTTCTAACGAGGGGAAAGTCTCCTGCTCTCTTATGCCTTCAAGATCTCTTGCTCAGCATTATCTTTCTCTCTCTCCCTCTCTCTCTCTATCTCTCTCTCTCTCTCTCTCTCTCTGCCTCTGACTTCGTTTCTTCCCTCCAAACGCACTTCGATGCATTACACCTTGACTACTCGGAACGAGACTCAATCGAAAATAGGATAAGAGGCTTTAGAGCATTTTGTAATACTTTCCGCACTTCGAGTTGTTCCAGAGTAGTTACGGCTTACTCTTATTTTTCCTCCTACTTCTTTTCGCCTTCTTTCGTACTTCTTCTTATTTTTTTCTCTCTCTCTCTCTCTCTTTCTCGCTTTCTATCGCTATCGCGCTCTCTCTCTATCTTTCTCTCTTCCTCTCTCTCTTCCTCTATCTCTTTCTCTATCTCTTTCTCTCTCTCTTTCTCTCTCTCTCTCTCTTTCTCGCTCTCTTGCTTCATTTCCTTACCTCGACCAAGCTTAATAGTAAAAACGAAATGAGAAATCTAATGGTAAGGGTAAGGAGGAACATTACATAACAACCCAAGAAACAAAGACACAAAACAGGTTAATGGAAACCTGTATGCAACTTGATGGATGCTCGCAATATTTTGCGGGTAACTAAATCCTGGAAAACTCTTACGTCATTGACACTCATGACGTCGTGAGATAAAAATAGAGAAATAGATATGCATTGGAGAGCGAGGAGACACGCAAAGTGAGAAGTAGACGCAGGGGACTGAAGGGGAGAGAGCGAGAGACAGACAGAGAGAGAGAGAGAGAGAAAGAGAGAGAGAAAGAAAAGAGAGAGAGAGAGAGATAGAGAGGGAAAAAGGAGGGAAGAACGAAAAGGCAATGGCAACGAGATCGATGATGCTGGCCCTAAGGCTGTTAGGGAATGTATCTTCCTCAATTCGACAATGATACCAGCTGTCACCTAGTTCAGCACGAACATGTAGTTTCTCTTATTAAAAAAAACTTTAAGAAAAGTATAACAGGGAAAGACATATTACATATTAACCTGAATAGAGAAAGACTCTAGCTTCATGCGAATACTGTCATGCCCGGGGGCCAGAGCAAGCAGCAGCGGAGGCCACGCCTAGAAGAACAGCCTTCGCTGCCCCAGTGTCCGCCGGGAAGAGCGAGGAGGCGGCTGCCCCCATGGCCTGGTCCCCCCCTCTCTTCTATATCTTTCTCTGTATGTTTGGTTCTGAGTAAGACTTAAAGTATAAAGATATGTAAAGTAACAATGTGTAAATAGTCCCCAACTACAACACGGCGGCTAGGGGTCCGCCACAAGGTCGCCCGAACCCGACCGTAACATGGAGGTCCCGGGATTGAGACGACTACGAGTGGATCCGCCCGTTTGTCGTCTCGCTATGCGTATGGCGGAGGTCAGTTTATATTTATATTATTATAATAGAAACGGCCGCTGTATTGAATTAATTCCTTGTCTTCATGTATGATTAAGCGGCATATTATTTGGTCGTAGAGGAACCCCGCGCCTCCTCCCATGAGAGAATGAATCAGTGAATGTTTAAATTTTGCGGCAAGAAAGAGGCGCGAGTGCGACCAGGGGGAAAAAAGAGATAGATGAATGAATGAATACAAGTGATTGTGATTTCCTTCCGTCACTAGTAAGCTTACTAAATGCTAACCACTCCACCGGCTCTAGAGCATGGAAAACTCTAAATTAATAAAGCGCATATTTTCGAGTTTCTCCTGCCAGAGATGCTGTTTGGTATGGCTAGACACCGCCGCCGTTTTAAATTTCAGTGTTCCTCCCTCAGCCATACACATATGCTACTCCACCCACCCCGCTACACCATTGCACATATTTAGTATATATTTACATACATACCTAGTCTTGCACCACTGTTACCATTACTATCGGGGGAAGCCAACCAGACTGCTACGGCACACTCAAAAAACCCGAGCGCACGTGTTCCCTTCCCTCTTCAAAAAATCTTTTTTTTTTATTATTATGCAGATATTAATGTTTCTACATTCAAGATATTTCACTTTTCAGTCGTTCCGCATTTGATCAGTCTATGAATCGACTACTCATTGTAAGAGCACACGGCCCTTCTCTGTTTCTATCTCTAACCTAATTTTGGCAAGCAAATTCATCTTTTCTCCTTCTATGCATAGTTTTAATCTACTCTCTTATCACAAATTTTTTTTTTAAGCGTTTTCTATCATATACCGTAATAGACATCTGTACGCCCACATCCTCTTTTTCTCTCACTTTCTCTCTCGCCCATTTACACCGTTTGCCTGAATTCGAATCCCGGCAGCTGCCAAATACATCGCCCACAAACCTGCGTCAGCCAGAGTAAATCTCTAAAAAAAAAAATTCTCTCTGTTCTTCCTCATGTCGTCGCCTTGCACTTTAAAATAGGTTGACCAGCACGGCGCCAACTGCCCCGTCTACGCGAATCCAGTTCTCTCGCTCTCTCGGAACAGTGATTCCGCTCACTAATACGCGTCTGGCTACTTGAAAATCGCAGGCAACAAAAAATTTAAAGAGATAACAGGCGCCCGAAAACTTGGCCGCATCCAGGGAACGAACACGAAAAGGAGAAAAAGAAAAATTGAGGGAGATTGAAAAAGAATTCGTATAGCAACAGATAGGCAAAATATTACTTACTATTCTATGCAATAATATTAGACTAGAATAATTTAACTGTATTAGAGCTCATCATTCTCATATCCCACCCTTCCGTGTGCTCAATGAGATTCAAGAAGTCCGGTGACATAATATACAACGTCGTGCACGCGTTTGCTGCTGCATCCATCTTCACAGAATTCCTGACGTCTACTTACTAACATAAATAACCACATAGAAAACACACTAAGGCACATGCATTTTTATATCTGGACAGACAGAAAACATGCTGCGAGGCTGTCCAGCGAACATAGCTGAAGCACAATAGACACTTTCGTACTGCTACGACCTCCGTCATCGATCTCGCTCGCGAGAGATCGACAATGACGACGAACTACTCCTTAGAGGAACGCCACGGAAGAACAAGCTTTGCCTAACGAAGCAAGCCAGCAAAATCTTTGCTGAAAGATGGCAAACCACGCCAGAAGGACGTACGGAATTTACAAAAGAAAGCAGCCGACGAATCAGAAGAAGACGACTACATACGATTACTAAGAAGACGACGACAGCACTGCAAAACCGATACCGACATGCTCACGACAATCAAATCGACTTCAGAAGAAAAACCACTCGGACGACATCTACTACTACTACTAAAGAAGACGCAGACATAAACATACCACATCTCGTAAGAAACGTATATGTAGGCCTCATTGCATAAGACTAGACATGTTTCTCTTTGTCTCTTTATTTTTTCTTATTTGTTTCTTCAAGTTTAAAACCTAATTGCTAAAATACTCTCTATCCCAATCCAAGTACAATTGAAAATCTCAACTGCTCTTTCTAGTGCACAACCAACAGGAAGCAACCAAAACAATCTATCTTATCTCGTAACCCCAGCGTAGCCAGCCACATGGCCCTCCTCTTCCTCTCACAATGTCTCCCTCCTCCTCTCTCATACTCTCATCCTCTCCATCTGTCACAATGCTCTCTCAGTTCACTCATTTCAATACAACTCACTACGCGAAAAGAAAAAAATCAGCTACACTAACTTCTGCCACACGGATCAGTCGGATTATTCAGACTTGCGAGCTCCAGACAACTAAACTCCTGCTTCAAAAAAAAATCTCATCTCACCGCAGCACCTCTGGAACAACGTTCAAGATTTCTCAACTCATCTATTCGATAATCCACCGACGGATCTCTTCCGAGTCTTCATTCTAAATAACCATCCTTTCCACAGAATGCTGATCGCTACATTCAACATTCTCGCGCTCACGATGCTCTGAGAACTGGAGCAAGAGAATCTGCTCCTCAAGAAGCAGCTCTGCGAGCCAAAGCAAACTTAGCGGAATTTTGGAAAATGAGCGGGTGAGGAAAACAGAGAAGAAGAAATAAACACCCGTTCCCAACAACTGGAAGAACAGAACGTGGAAAAGAAGAAAAAATGAGAACAAGTAGCTGCCCTCCGGAGCACAACGACGTATCACAATGATAAGCAATGAGTAGAGCTGTGTCTAATTTCTCTCTCTCTCTTTCTCCGCTCTATCTCCCTCACTTGTTGTCCCACATGAAACGTAGCCGACTCCCTCCCTCCTAGCAATCACAATACCTTCTCCCGTGCGCTTATTCCCCGACTGTTCCAAAAACAAAAAAAAACTGTTAAAAAAATACCTCCTATTATTTCTCTTTTTTTCTCATTTCCGTCTCAACAATAACAGTTTTGCTCTTCTCTGAAAGTTCTCTTTTCTATTTTATTACAATCCTATTTCTTTCTTTTTCCGCTCTATTGTTTTAGTATAGAGTGAGAGGCCACTCTTGTAAAGGTAGGGGATGTCATGCCCGGGGGCCAGAGCAAGCAGCAGCGGAGGCCACGCCTAGAAGAACAGCCTTCGCTGCCCCAGTGTCTGCCGGGAAGAGCGAGGAGGCGGCTGCCCCCATGGCCTGGTCCCCCCTCTCTCTTCTATATCTTTCTCTGTATGTTTGGTTCTGACGATGAGTAAGACTTAAAGTATAAAGATATGTAAAGTAACAATGTGTAAATAGTCCCCAACTACAACACGGCGGCTAGGGGTCCGCCACAAGGTCGCCCGAACCCGACCGTAACAATACTACAACTTACAGATATCTACGGCGTTAAAGTAGCGCCCTGTTGTACGACAGAACGATAATTCTTGATGGTCAAAGTACTATTAAAGCGCACTAAAATTAAGTCACCATAATCCGTAGGTCCGTGTAGCCTCTTCATTTTGTGTACTTTCCCTATCGTTTATGGGCGCGAGACAGGTTATCGCGTGTTGTTCCAGCTCGGTCGGCAGACCACGTGTTCGAAGGAAAGGTATGCGGTTCGTTCCTACGTGACTTTTGCAACTTTCTCTGAAGATTGTGAAGTTTTTCTATGCGTTATCAATGAACGTTTTCTGAAATAACTATCGTGGAATGCTTCAAACGTCCTTCTTAATAATTTTCTTTGCATTTCTCTTGGAAACGTTTTCTATTGAGAACCTGAGTGATCCTCGTCCCTGTGAACTTTGCTGCGAATGCCCAGTGATTTGAGCAATTCTCCATGAGTGGCCTCGTCCGTTTTCCGCGTACTAACGGCGCGTTCCTTCTTCGATATGCTGCTTGTGCTACTGGGATGGTCCGTTTGCTTACCTTGAACACGTGATTGCGTTCTTTCCTCTTCATGTTCGAATATTCCACAGTACCATTTATAAAGTGGTAACTGTTATATCAATGAATTGATTCTAGTTTCCTTCATTTGTAGACTCTTTTACCGTTTCGAGCTTACAATGGGCATCACCGAGGATCTCGTGAGCGGAGCAATGATTGGAGCTTTGGTCAGCTTTCAATGTTACTATCAGAATGTTTTTGATTTATTTCTTTTTATAATATTGTTAAGTTTTTTGGTTGCCTCATCTTTAATATCTTCTTGTTTAGATTTTGGCTCCGCAGGTAGTGCAATTGCCGCAGCTGCCTTGGCTGGCGGTGGCTTCCTTCTCCTCCATTCGAGAAGTGCCTTTGCTGATGCTGGCACAGTACCAAAAGGTGATTTATATTTACAAACTTTACCGATTATAATTATTAGAATATTCCAATGACGCTTATTTAAATATTCAATGAAAATTATTAGAATATTCCAATGAAACATATTAGAATATTCGAATGCAAATTATTAGAATATTCCAATAGAAAATTTTCTAGATAAGGCATGCGATCCGACTGACGCGGCTTTCTCCGTTCCACCGCGTGTTGATTTGCCCGTCTTCAAGACGGCCGATGTAGAGAAGCATGGAAAGGGGACGGAGCGCATCTGGGCCACCTACAAGATGGTTAGCCCTAGTTTTGTGTTCTTTTGAATCCCGGCAAGCGAAAGTAAATGGTGTCATTGTTATTGGTGCTTTGCCTAGTAATCTCTTCTTCACGGAAAGTTACATTTAAGGATTTTTTTTAGTGAATTACATAATGTATTATTTCACCGTGGTATATATGGCCGTTCCTCATACAAAATTTAGCTTTTTGGAGCTTGACTTGAATAATTTTATTTAAAAAAATATTTTTCTCGTTTGTTTCTTTACAACATGCTTATCTATGAGATTTCACCTCAACCCAGGGTGTCTATGACATCACTGACTTTGTCAACTCCCATCCGGGCGGTAACAAGATTCTCATGGCCGCCGGCGGTGCCGTCGACTCGTTCTGGTCCCTCTACGCTCAACACAAGACGCATGAGGTTACTATATCTGTGATATTACTGTAGGATGCTTTGGACTATTTTTATGTGCCTTATTTCTGTTTACAAAATTGTATCAAAGTGTTTTTATAGTGAAAAATGCTTCAATATATTTCCATCTCAAGTTTACTTTCTTCAAACTTTAATTTTAAAGCTAAACTGCAGTATTCAGCGAATCATATAAATGCTTTTCTAGGTGATGGACATTCTCGAAGGAATGCGAATCGGCTCACTCGACCCGGCAGAGAAGATTCCGGAGGCCGCTATGGTGAATTTGCATGCTCTCTTGTTTCTCTCTCTCTCTCTCTTTCTCACTGTCTCTCTCTCTCGCTGTTTCTCTCTCTCTCTCTCTCCCTCTCGCTCTCTACATCTTTAGCAGTCCCTCTCTCTGTCATCTCCTCACTTTGTTTCTTCACCGCACATCATCTTCCTCTCGTTCCAGGATGCCTCGGACCCCTTCGCCAGCGACCCCAAGCGCCATCCCGCCTTGATCGTAAACAACCCGAAGCCCTTCAACGCGGAAACTCCTCCCGAGTTGCTCCTCGACAACTTCCGCACACCAAATGCGCTCTTTTTCGTCAGGAATCATCTGCCCGTGCCAAAGGTTGCAGTATTCGAAATACAACTATTTGGAATATTCGAGACACAACTATGATTTGGAATATTCGAGATAGAACTAATTGGAATATTCGAGATAAGACTTTTTTTGGAATATTCGAGATACAAATTTATTTGGAATATTCGAGATACAACCATGATTTGGAATATTCGACGTAGAACTATTTGGAATATTGGATATTCAGCTATTTGGAATATTCGAGATACCACTATGGTTTGGAATATTCGAGATTCGAATTATTCGAAAGATATATATTATACTTATTGTTTATTCCAATTTTTCTCGATCATAATTTTTTATTACAGAGTTTTAAAGCATTTTTTTTAGACAGATTCTAAAGCGCACCGTGTCAGCATCAGCGGAATTGGCCTATCGAGCACCGTTAACTTTTCGCCCGAAGAGCTGAGCAAAAAGTTTCCAGAGGTCCATATTACAAGCGTTGTGCAGGTATGCTTGTATGATAGCCTATCCATATTTTCTTATTCATTTACTTGTTAGCTATATACAAGTAAAACAATTATATATATTCCAATTAGAATTCGATATTTTTTGTTGGGAAGATTGCGCGGCGCAATTTGCGCCAGTATATCCAATTTGTGTAGTGCGCCGGCAACCGAAGGGCCGACATGCAGCGTTTCAAGAAAGTGGCCGGTCTCATGTGGGAAGGCACTGCTATCAGCAATGCAAAGTGGACCGGTGTTCGACTGAGGGTGAGCTATTCTGATGTGTAGATATATTAGCCATTTTTATAAGGCAGGAAAAAGATCTCTCTCTCTCTCTCATCCTTTCTCGGGTTTTGCCCCTTTTTAAGTTATGTATTTAAACTTGCATTAGCAATTTGCAATATTGCAGCAGACCCACTTTTATACTTGAACCTTAAATATTGCTTCTCCAATGCAGGATGTGCTGATCTCGCTTGGTGTCCGACCGGATGACGATAGAATAAAACATGTTCACTTGGAGGGCGCAGACGTGGACCCAACTGGTGCGTGTACTGTATCCTCCTTTACATGTATTTGTTGCCAATGCTTTCCGCTCACTCAGTGTTGCATGATTTACTGTATCTAATGAATACAATGACTACTCCTTCTATACCGGATTAGCAATATCTCTCCCTGTTTTATTCAGGCAAGCCTTACGGAGCTTCGATCACTTTCGAAAAGGCCATGTCTCCCGAGACGATCATCGCTTACCGTATGAACGACGAAGAAATTCCCGCTGATCATGGCCACCCGCTTCGGCTCATTGCTCCAGGTTTTTTTTATTATTACCAGAAATTGTGAACGTTTTGATATTGATAAAACTCTAATTATTTTTTAATTATTTTTCCGTTTTTAGGAATCGTCGGTGCTCGCCAGGTGAAATGGCTTACTTCCATTCAACTTTCCAATGTCGAATCTCCAAATCATTTTCAACAAAAGGTTTCTTTGCTTTATTTGTTCTCCTTTTCTTCTTCTTTACAGCAGAATAAAGTAATCCTTATATTTTGATAATATTCTCTTTTTAATTGCAAGAAATTCCTTTCAATCCCCATTAGGACTACCGTGGCTTCTCTCCGGCCGTCCAGCACGGCGACGAACTGAAGTGGGAGACGGTCCCTTCAATCCAAGAATATCCAATTCAGTCTGCTTTCTGCCTGCCGAAGAGTGGATCCACCGTGTCCCGAGGTTTCTACTCATTTCACTATATCAAACATACGTGTTTCGGTGCTCTCTTATGTTTTTAAAAGCTATATATTATGTTATTTTGCAGATGATGAAACTGTAGAGTTAGCTGGATACGCGTGGTCAGGCGGTGGTCGTGGAATAATCCGAGTTGAAGTTAGTCACAAGCTTTCATGTTGTCTGCATCAATTGGTTATAACTGCGTACAATTTTTCCCTTCAATTTGTTTATAATAATTTTATCGATATTAGAATAGGCTCCCGACGAAGGTTATTTCACTGTTCATGTTTAGGTGAGTCCTGACGGCGGAAAGACGTGGTATTCAGCAGAACTGGAACAGGACCCGGAACAGAATATTGTTAGCAACTCTGGGGATACTTTTACTTATATGGCGTTTGTTTATTTCATATTTTCTCCTTTTCAACACAGTATCATGTTTGATTGTAGGAGAAGATGTGGGCGTGGACTCTCTTCCGTGCTTCTATTCCCATTCCCAAACATGCCAACAAGATGGACCTCGTTGTGAAGGTACGTCTCATTTTTTAATTTTCTTTTCCTTATTTTTTGCTTTTTTATAAAATGTTTTCACATATATTTTATATGTACATTTTATACTTTCTTCCTTCAGGCAACTGATCGCTCATACAACACGCAGCCAGAGACTGCAGCAGGCATCTGGAATGTTCGTGGTCTGCTCCACAACGCATGTCATCATATTGAGGTCAACATCAAGGAATAACCTAATCATTTTAGGAAAGAATATTAAGATTAGATTAATCCATACGAATTAACAATAGCAATATGATCAGATTAACCCGAAAGATTTTTTTATTTCCTTTGTAGTTATTATAGTATAGTACAGTACGTTCAAATAATGCCTAGATTTAATTTGCTGGGGAGGTTGTGGAACTAACTTTAGTTGCTTCTGTATAATTGTCACGTGTATTTTTCCAACTTGCCTTCAGAAAACATCATCATATCATGTATTTCTATGGACTTTGTGATATTTTTTACATATGAACTGATAAAGAGTTAGCATTAGCTGCTTTAGTCATGGGATTCAATATTTTGTGAAGTTCCAATTTTCTCCAATTGTACCTTTGTTGTCCAGTCCTTTCCACAGTTTTAGCTCAACCATACGTGTATCGCTAAGGGTTTCCCAACCTTCCTTTGTTCAACGGAGCAAAAGAGGATAGAAGAGTCGAGAGGGGAAATGTCTGACGAGGATGCTGTTTCGACATCCAACGAAGGTACGAATTCATGCCCCTTGTTTACTTGTTTGGGAAATTCCAATCGGGAAGGAATTGTTTTAAAGGGCTCCGTCTTTCTTGTTGTCTCATTCTAATGGAAATTACCAACGTTATTACTTCTGGAATTGATGAAGTCATCTATTCCTTTGTATATTGTTTGATGACTTCAGCGTTTCTCCTCCGCATTGCTGTCATTCCGCTATTTCTGTCTTGCTTTCCCTAGTCTCCCTCTCTCTCTTTCTCTCTTTCTCTCTCTCTCTCTCTCCCTCCCTCTTTCTGTCTCTCTTTTTCTCTGTGTCTCTCCCTCTCAGACAAGCCCTATTCCATATATAATGCACCACACACGTCAATGTTGCCCAGGCGGCTGCCCTTTTGTCGTTATGTTTCCTATCTGGCATTTGCAGTGCATGAAAAGTAGTTCGTATCTGTGCAAGGCCCACACTATCATGCTGTGCCTTTTGATTACCGCCAAACACCCAGATATCGACATATTCGCCATTTCTGCCTCGTTTTAGTCTTCTCACTTGTGCCCTCTTTTCACATAGACATTTCTGTAGATTGTTGAGATAGATAATTAGGGTGAAATGTTGAGAGTATGGGAGGATGGCGAGATTGGAAAGTTTCCGAGAGAGAGGGAGAGAGAGAGAAGCAGAGGAAGTGAAAAGGGAACGAAGATCAGATGGCGATAGCTTCTGATTCAATTGGACACCCCTCGTGTTGGGAAGTGCCCATCTTTATGTTTCCCAATCAGAAGCAGAGCCAGCCTCTCACCCCCTCCTCCCTTTCTTTCCATGAAATGGGTGTCTACCCCGAAGTGACTTGCCAAACCCCGAGCCTTCTCTTTGCCACCTGACTTGACATTCAATGCGAGAAACTTCTCCTTATCACTTTTATGGAATAATCCGTAACTTTCTTGTCTCACCTCTCTCCACCCCTTCACTCGTCATGCCTAACATGCAGAGTGATCTCTCCTGTCTTTATGGAATCTCTCTCTCTCTCTCTCACTATCTCTCTCTATCTCTCTCTGTCTCTCTCTCACTATCTCTCTCTCTCACTATCTCTCTCTATCTCTCTCTCTCGCCGCACTTTGAACTACCCGCCTACTCACGTGAGGCTGACTTATTCTGATCTGTATTCTCACGCTGCCTCCTCCGGCCCCTCCACCTGGGCACTTCCAATGTGGCCACAGTGACTCATTGTCAGCCTGTTACCAGGAAGATGGCTCTGATTTATTTTGAGAAAAGTTTGAGTATGAATATGTATTAGAAGAGCTTCTCCTTTCTTATTTACGCTTATTGCTTTATTTAAACATTAGCACGTTGTTTTTTATTTACCTTTATTCATATTTAAATTTCACTAATTCAATGAAAAATTCTTGTTGTTTGACATAAAAATGCCGCAGATCTATGGTGTTATCTTTGAGTAGAATGTCCGGGGCCCGATAATGTGAGCTTCTGTTATCACTAATTAGCGAGGGCGTGATTGTTGGCGCCTTACTAATTGGCTAGTGCTAAATTATCAGCATGCCGGATTTTAATGGTTCCATACACACGTGGTTTGCGGAATGGAATGGAATCCAAGCGGGAAGAGTGAGTCCATTTCTATAGGCTCCACGCTTTCTTATTGATCTTTCGAATCCTAACCACAACCCCAACGACTGTCCACCCAATATAATCACTTCGATTCCACGAAATTGCAAGCTTTGAATTAAAAATCTAACTAATAAGACTCAAACATCGCTTTAGCTCTGACGATTAGGATGTGACCCAGCTGTGCCCTGTGGGACACTGATCGATACAGTTCTTATTGTATTTCAGAAATGATCGACAAGATTGTTGATGGTTTGTTCGTGAGCGGAGCAGCCGCTTGTGTCACCGAACAAGGCAGAGCACAGCTGCAACAGCTAAAGGTTCTTCTTTTTATCCCTAATGAAGTTATTTGTATATTCTAATAATCCATAATTAATGTATTTTTTTCATGTTCTGGTTATTCATGGCCCAATAGTTGATGCTTTTCTGTTAATTTTATTTTGTAATAATGGTTTAATTTATATTAGGGTATATGTATTATATTTCTAAACCTTGAGATAACACACGTCTTGACCGTGTCTGCCATGGAGATTCCACAGGAATCGCGTGTTCCGGGCATTCATTATGCTTTCGTGTATGCACTGGATACGCCGACACAGGTATTTTATTTATTTTTTCTTATTCTAAAATGTTAGTTTTTCATGATAGACCATATTATTCTATAACTAAAACTTTTATAGTTAGAAATTTTGGCCAAAAATATGAAACTTAGATTTTCTTTCAGTTTTTTTTAAATTGTATTGTGTTTGAGTAAAGTGGAAGGTGATTTCTGTTTGTGCAGGATCTTCTGGGCACGGAAGTCTTGCACAGAGCGCTCAAGTTCATTGAACAGGCGCTTAGAGAGAACGGTGTTGTTCTAGTGCACTGGTTTGTCTTATTTGAATTATTGTCTTGTAGTCTTGTAATCCATTGCAATTATTACCGAAGTTAAATTTATTATACACGATAATTTGATATTTTAGAGGTTAAGAAGCTCTGTCTAAAAGAGGATAGGTTTTTTATTGATGCATAATAAATATAGTTTCCTTTCAGATGCTTGTTCGTATTAGATAGGAATATTGGTTTTACAGTGAAATGGGGATGTCTCGCAGCGTGGCCGTGGTGGCTGCATATCTGATGCGTCGTTTCTCGTGGACAGTGGACAAGGCAGTCACTCACATCCAGCAGTGCCGGCCGCAGGCACAGTAAGTCCTACTTTCATTAGGATATATATTATATTGGTATTCGTTATTAAAGTAATAAACGTTTAAAAAAATCTCCGATAGATAAATGATTTCCTGCTTCATGCTGGCTGTATGATAAACAAGCGAGTTAGTTTCGGAAAGAGAAAATAGATGTAAAGTGAAGAAAATAGAACATTTGCTTGTCAGTTCCGTTTTCTCTCCATTATTGGAATAATCGAAACAAGTGCTGTCCTTCCAGGCCGAACCCCGGCTTCATCTCGCAGCTCCGAGTCTTCACCGACTCTCTGTCCGGCAGCACGGATGCCGCGTCCCTTTCCGCTTCCGGAGCGTATCGCACATGGTGCGTCGAGAGCGGCAACGCGCCGCAGAGTGGTGAGTTTGGAATATTCAGAGGGTAAACAGTGGTACAGTGGCGCTCAGAGAAACGTGAACTTTTGGTTTTTCACCCATATTTTCCTTCAAAGTTTATGAAAGTTAATGAAATTTTCAGGGTTGCTTCTTTATACTGTCAGATCATTAGTAGCAGATTATTGGTTTCATTGATCCACTACAGGTCAAGAAAAAAATCAATAATTTGAATTACCCAGTTTTGCACATTTATGCGTGCTAGACAAAATGATTTATTTCTTTGGTGTTTTGGTAGTTTTTATTCGATAGATGGTTGATATTTATTCTTGAACATCTCTGTGATAACTTTTTGGTCTAATAGCTATTTTATCACATGCGGTTACATGATGCCTGCCTCCAGGTCTCGATCCATGCATGCGGCCTGAGATGCAGAAGGTATAGGAGGATAAAATCCATCATTTACTGCTATACTATGGTAATAATGATTTTAACATATTCGCAGAGAATCATTGAACTTATTCCGAAGGCTATTTGAGCTGTGGAAATTAAGTGCCAGCTATTTGAGCACACTTTAGATACCACGGTCAACTTTGGTCCGCAGCGCGGAAGTGCTAAAAGTGATGTTGTGCAGGGGTCCGTTTTTAGAAAACGGTTTTGTCTATCTATTGTGATAGTTAATAGGCTTTTCCACATTCAGAAGCCCTATTTCATCCCTGGCTTGATGAGGCCACAAGGAACAGTAGATCGTTTGAATGTACCCTGGCATAGAGGATTACGGTGTATTCACAGCTGTCTGTTTTACCTAAATCGCAACTTCAAATTAGCTAATTGAGATTTAGACCATTGCAGAACACTCCGTTGTATCGATTAAAGTTAACTTTGACACGATCTAAAAAGTTTCAGGTTTAGTTTCCTGCCTTCTAGAGCACCGTACAATTCTAAGCTTAGGTACATTCAAACAATCTACCCCTTCCTTTGTGGAATAGCGATGCCAGAGATGAAATATAGCTTCTGAATGTGGAAAAGCCTGTTAACTATCATTATAGGTAGGCAAAACGGTTTTCCAATCACGGAGCCCTGCACAACACACTACTTTTGGCACTTCAGCGCAGCGGTCCAAAGTTCACCGGGTTGTTCAAAGTGTGCAAAAATTGTTTGCACCTAATTTCCACAGCGCAATTAACCATTTAAATTAGTTTAGTAATTACCTTCAAATATATGGACATCATTAATACTCTAGGCATAGCAGTAAATGATGGATTTTATCCTCCTATACCTTCGGCATCTCAGGCCGCATGCATGGATCGAGACCTGGAGGCAGGCATCATGTAACCGCATGTGATAAAATAGCTATTAGACCAAAAAGTTATCACAGAGATGTTCTAGAATAAATATCAACCATCTATCCAATAAAAACTATCAGAATACCAAAGAAATAAATCATTTTGTCTAGCACGCATAAATGTGCAAAACTGGGTAATTCAAATTATTGATTTTTTCTAGCCCTGTATTAGATCAATGAAACCAATAATCTGCTACTAATGATCTGCGAGTATAAAGAAGCAACCCTGAAAATTTCATTAACTTTCATAAACTTTGAAGGAAAATATGTGTGAAAAACCAAAAGTTCACGTTTCTCTGAGCGCCACTGTATATGCTAAATTTGCATTTTCTCAGGTTGATTGGTATATTCGAATATTGATATTAGAATGATAGTGCAACAAATGCTAATGGTAAGAAAAATTGTGTGCGTTTTTTCCACGACTCTTTGAGTCTCTCTCTCTCTCTACCTTTTTCTCCCTCTCTCTCTCCCTTTCTCTCTCTTTCCCTTTATCTCTCTCTCTCTCTCTCTCTCTCTCTCTCTCTCTCTCAATCTCAACCTTATTAAGGTGCTGATCCGCGTGCAGCAGCCTTCATACGGTCCATTGAAGAGCAGGAGGACAGCAAGAGTGGCAACAAGTTCAGGTTTGTTTGAGAGGTTTCTACATCGATTTACCTGATTCTTTTAGATTACTAATTTAATTAAAGTGAGGAGATAATTGTAAGTAATGCGTTTCCTTTAATTCGTTTTGCTTCCCTTGAGATGCCGCCGCTGTCGTACTCCTCTCTTCTACACTAGACACTTCATGAAGCACGACCGTAGTGGTACGATAGTGGGCGGAGCCTGTGCTCCGTCCTCGTCGACTTGCACGTTTGGCCATCTCATTGAGCCACTCACTTGGATGGACACGAGTTCGTATCAGGGAAAGGTTGGTCATTCAGTGGCATTTTTATTTGAATAAAACCTTTTTTGTGCATTGTTTTTCTAAAATAAAAAGGGAAATTACACTTTTTTTATCTAACAATATTCCACGACAGATCGCGTGTCCAAAGTGCTCTGAGAAGCTCGGGAACTACTGCTGGGATGGCCGTCGTTGTGAGGGCGAGCCTGGATTGCCCTGCGGAACACAAGGCGTGATTTTGCGAATTATTATGTATTAGTTTATTCCAACCGGAAATTTGGTTTGTGGATATTTTCTTTCTCTTAATTTTAGTATATTTCGAAACTTTTCACCTGTACCCTGACAGTTTCTACATACTGTTTGAAGAGATATTTTCTTATTTCTATAGAGAGAGAGGTGTATTTCGAATGCTGAAATTTTTTCAGTGCAACCCTGGGTTCATCTTCACAAGAATAAGGTTGACGAGGTGCGCAGCATTCGCATCGGAGAGTCGACAGATCTGGCTGTCCTCCCTGAATCAGGGGAGAAGAGCACTCTAAGCATATCTTCTCCCACCGCGACGAGTACAGTAACCGAGGTGGTTCATTCCAACTCGCCCGCGACTCCTTCGGTTGTGATTTCATCATAAGCTAGCTCAGTTATTGTTCTCCTCGTTCACGTTCGAATGAAAACTGAGCAGATTAATTTCAGATTGTTATTGCAGAACAGGGAAAAGGAAGTATGAGTGGAGAGCTAAATTGGAAGAAGAAAAATCTTCCATTACTTGTGTTTGAAATTGGAACTAGACGAAACATCGTCAATTCAAGTCTGCAAACCGTACAAATTCTCATAAGGCGAAGGCGACCGTTTGTTAGGGGAGGGATGAGTAATGTTGCGGCATTGGGAAAGAAATAACAACAACATTTGGCTGTCACTTTCCTTTTTATTTATTCCCCTCTTTCTTTTTTTATTTCTCTCTCTCGCTCTCTCCTTCTCAGTCTCTCTCTCTCTCTTCTCTTCCTTTTTATCTCTCTCACACACACTCTCTCTCTCTCTCTTCTCTTCCTTTTTATCTCTCTCACACTCTCTCTCTCTCTGCGTCTCCATCTTTCTCTCTCTGTCTCTCTCTTTCCCTCAGTCTCTCTCTCTCTCCATCTTTCTCTCTCTCTTTCCCTCAGTTTCTCTACCTCCCCGTCTTTCCATTTTTCAGTATTTCGGTTTCATAAATATCAACATCGTTGTCAGTGATCTTGTCTGTCCTCTTACAATTAATGAGCTGGCTTTTTAAATGCATGTTCTTTAATGACCAAATTACTAACACAGCGTAAGAATTAAAAAAGATAAAAAGTGTGAGTGGGTAGTGCAGTTTTCCTCGACTGAGATGTCATAATGTAAAAGAAAAGTAAACATTTATGAGCAGAAGTATTGGCTAGATGGAAGAAGACGTTGCAATATCGCTGCAGAGTGAATCGCAGATTATCGTGAACAGAATTGCCAATCTGAAATTGTTCAATGATCGAGATGAACAGTTGCTTGGCTGACTAGATAGATTGCTAACCGCTTCAGGGGGCTCCTAATGCACTCTGGCAAGGCGCCCTCGTCTTCGACAATGTCGTATTTGGGGTTTGTTTACTTAAAGAATTATTTTAATACTGACAAAATTTTAAAACGAAAATATGAAACGATTTTTAACGCTCAAAAGACCGTTGTGAATTCCTCGGGCTGGTAGCCGTCGCAGACTCGAATGCGCACATCTCCGGGATGTCTGCGAATCAGCGCGGTCACCTGCCAGTGGTTGTGCAGCAGCACATTCACGCGGCCAACCTAACGAGAACATAGTTTTATAGGCCGTGTTGGTCTGTATCAAAATATTCTCTTTTTTCCCTTTTTGCTCCCAATTGCTGTCAGTTCTCTCGCCACGGTGGTTAAGATTAAACTTTGCCCCCCCCCCTTCACTCTTGCTAACCTTAATGATCCTCATACCAGGTAAGAGACCCGCTGACTCGGCAACTCCACCCGGAGTCACCTAAAGAGCCGCTGTCGATAGGAATATTCCAATCAATATTTGTTTTTGAGTAGTAAATTCACAGGAATTGCGTTTATATGGAACACACAAAATGAAGCATGACATACTCTCTGGATGAAAACTCCGCGATCGTTTCGGTCGTTGAGGTTCACAGATGGGAAGTTGCGACCGCCGTGCAGAGTCATGCCGAAAGGAGTGCGGCAACGACTACCGTAATCTTCCTTTCGCGGTAGGATCACTTCACGGCAGGCGCCCAGATGTGGATTGTGTAAAACGCCGAAGCGAATGTGGCAACTCGCCGTCAGAATAGCCTGTGCAAGGATATCAAGTAGCAATAGAAGGTGAGAGAGGAGGAATCCTTCAGACTTACGAAATGAACCGTGTCTGCAGGAATGCCTCGCGCAGAAACGCCATTGATGCTGATGATTTGGTCTCCAAAGCGGAGTTGAGTGGATGCTGCCGGTGAGTCGGGCTGCAACCCAAGTTATTGAGTTTACTTCCGTATGGAATATTCAAAGGCGGACACTGTCACGACTTGCGTCGTCATTATAGTGTCTTCATATACGCGAAGAAAACTCCAACCACAATGTATTGGACGAAGAAGCCGCCAGGCTGTCCGGTAGGCTCTTCAAAAGGAGGCACGCGGACAGTGGCGCATGAAGCAACCACGAAGCCGAAGAGTTCATCTTCTTCTCGTCTCAGTTCGACTATTTCCTTAGAAGGTTAAAGTTTTCTAGTTTTCTCTTAAAATGTTTGAGGTAATAAGTTATATGACGCGATTTGCGAGAGAATCAAAATGGATCAAAGCGGCCGCGGACATAGCCAAAATCGACCAGCTTGGATTTTGTGCAAAAGTTCCTTATAGGTACTTTCTGATACGGGGAATCGATTGGAGATGGTCTGGAAGTCGGAAAATGTCTTGTTCGTTTGCTATGACGGCTTGAATTATGGTTCTCGCAGCGCAGGGAGGCGAGCTGGATGCACGTTTGAGGTCACTACGCCGCGATCTGTTGTGATATAGAAACGAAAATTTACACCGTGATAGCAAAGATATTGTTCTAAACAACAAAAAAGAAAAATGTGAAAATTTCCAAATTTATGTGTTTTATTGGCATTAATGTTCGTGGGAGCATAGTGGACGCAATACTCATTTTACCAGAACCTTACCTACACGGTTGAATAGAGCATGAAAATAGCTTTCGAACGAACTATTGGGTTTTGAAAACTTAGGAACTCTTTGATGTTTCCTGATCGAATATCCCGATGTGCCTGTACAAATCACCACATCGAAATCATTTCCCCGCGTCCAAACGTACACCAGAAGAAAGAGCATAAAATTTTCTACAGAGTGAACCCCTTCAATAAAATTCCAAGTCTTCGGTATTTTGTTATAAGTCATATAATTAGGGCCGGTAGTGCAACACATTGCGCCCAAAAATTAATCTTTTTTTAGTTTATTCGAATTAGAATATTCCAATATTTTTTTTAGCGCCTTTCCTTGAAGAATTGTTATAAACGGATGCCCTATTCTTTTAAGTTGTAACAAAATATCTTACCCCTGGAATTCTCCTGAAAGGGGTCAGTTCAGAGTAAATTTCACGCTCTTTCTTCTTGTGTATGCTTGGACGCGCGAAAAAATTTCGAGGCGCCTTTTTTAATCTGCGGGCGTTCTGATTTGTACTGTCACGATATTCGATCAGGAAACATCAAAGAGTTCCTAAGTTTTCAAAACCCAATAGTTCGTTCGAAAGCTATTTTCATGCTCTATTCAACCGTGTAGGTAAGGTTCTGGTAAAATGAGTATTGCGTCCACTATGCTCCCACGAACATTAATGCCTATAAAACACATAAATTTGGAAATTTTCACATTTTTCTTTTTTGTTGTTTAGAACAATATCTTTGCTATCACGGTGTAAATTTTCGTTTCTATATCACAACAGATCGCGGCGTAGTGACCTCAAACGTGCATCCAGCTCGCCTCCCTGCGCTGCGAGAACCATAATTCAAGCCGTCATAGCAAACGAACAAGACATTTTCCGACTTCCAGACCATCTCCAATCGATTCCCCGTATCAGAAAGTACCTATAAGGAACTTTTGAGCAAAATCCAGGATGGTCGATTTTGGCTATGTCCGCGGCCTTTTTGATTCTCTCGCAAATCGCGTCATATGAATTTAGAAAAAAAAATATTTTCAAACCAGCGCAGGTTCGAAATCATCCTGTTGTGGCAGCACTGACGCCATTTCAACTTTTTTTTTCAACTCATTTTCAGGCCTAAAGCTGCCTAAACTTTTCACACTCTTTTCATACTTCATTATTAGACCACGAAGATAAAATCGATCATTTACTAATATACCTATTTCAATTATGATTTTAATATATTTGCAGGTCATCACTGAACTAATTTAGATGGTTATTTGACCTGTTAAAATTAGGTGCTAACTATTTGTGCACACTCTGAACACCGCGGTCAACTTTGGTCCTCAGCCCAGACGCACTTATAATGATGCTACATATGCAGGGGTCCGTGTTCCAAAAGTGGTTTTGCGAATCTCAAATGATAGATCATAGGCTTTTATACCTCCAGAAGCCCTATTTCATCCCTGTCTTCATGAACCCACAAGATACAGTAGATCGTTTGAATGTACCCGTGTCATAGTGTAGTACGTTGACCTATAAGACAAGAAAGTAATAACGAAAAACTTAACATCGAATCAAAAACCACATTAATCGGTACAGACGAGTATTCAGCAAGCGTCTAAATAACTATTAGATCATTTAATGTTCTGATTGATCTAGAACCAAACGTTGTCATATACATCGTACTACTATGCTATCTTGTGGGTTCATGAAGACAGGGATGAAATAGGGCTTCCGAAGGTATAAAAGCCTACGATCTATCATTTGAGATTGGCAAAACCGCTTTTGGAACACGGACCCCTGCATAGCATCATTATAAGTGCGTCTGGGCTGAGGACCAAAGTTGACCGCGGTGTTCAGAGTGTGCACAAATAGTAAACACCTAATTTTAACAGCACAAATATCCATCTAAATTAGTTCAGTGGTGACCTGCAAATATATTAAAATCATTATTGAAATAGGTATATTAGTAAATGATCGATTTTATCTTCCTGAACCGTCTGCATCTCAGGCCGAGTGCATGGTTAGTGAACTGGGGGCAGGCAACATGTAAAAACTTGTGATTAAATAGCGATTAGATCAAAACGGAATCGCAGAGATGCTCTAGAATACTGAAAAATCATGCATCAAATAAAAACTACCCGAATATCAAAGAAACAACCTAATTTGTTCAGCACGCCTAAATGTGCACCCCGTGTGATTTGACTTATTGATTTTTTTCTTGCCTTGTAGTCGATCTATGAAATCAATATTCTGCTACTAACAATCTGACAGCATAAAGAAGGAACCCTTAAAATTTCATCAACTTTCATTAACTTTGAAAGAAATTATGCACGAAAAACCAAAAGTTAATAGAATTTTGACCGGCACTGTACATACATATTTGCATACCTCCACTGCAGAAGTAGTGCTCAAATGACTCTCAATATATTTGCATGCTACAATTATCCGAGGTAAAAGTGAAATTTGAATATTGAAAAATAATGAAAAATTAGAATAATTTATACGCATGGCCAGATATTACAGTTTTAATAAGCACAATTGGAATATTAAAAAAAATAAAGCAATCGAATAATCAATTTTATTTTTTTAAGGAAACTACCGTATTTTCTCTATTAGTGCTCCTCCTTCTATTAGAACCCCCCCCCCCCTAACAGTGCCCCCCCTCTCGCAAGGGTATTGAAAAATAGTACCCCTCCCTCTAATAGAACCCTCCCTTTAAAAGTGCCCCCCCCCCCCTAATTGTCTAATAGAGACGGTTCTGGAATCTATGCTTGAGGTATGGGATGCTCATACCAATGAACTGATTGCAAATTCATTCAAAATCTACGGTAAAACTGATATTCCGGTGATGATTCCATTGAAGAAGAGCTATGATTCTTCGTTTTTGAGAACAAAATGTTGTTATCAAACTTTTAGTCAATCACATTGAAAAATAGCACCCCTCCCTCTAATAGAACCCCCCCTCTAATAGTGCCCCCCTCTCGCAGGGGTATTGAAAAATAGTACCCCCGGAGGCACTAATAGAGAATATACGGTATGTCGTTTATTGTTGGAATATTCCAGCTTTTTACCGGTTGGTTTCTACTTGATGGTAAGCTTGAATTGTACTCTTTCAGTTTCACTGTCAAGCTCTAAAGATACCGATTTTGTAAAGCATTTTCTAGTCTTTTTGAAGACAGTGATTTGCAATTTTTAGCAGCCATAACAATAATACCGAAGATTTTGTGTTCCTCAGATTTTATTTTATGTCATACATAGCGATGTAAAATTATCAATTCTTTCCATTGGATGTGTGAACAGCACCACAACTTCTATCCCAATTATGGCTTTATCATAGCCGTGGCTTGGCAGAAAGGATGGGGCTTGACGTGTAGGGAGACGCTTGGAAGGGAGGCGAGGAAGGGGGAATGGGGCGGGGCCAGCTACATGAAGCCGCGTTGCTTGCAGAAAGCCTCGTACTGGCCGATGAATCCGCTCATCTCCTCGCGCTTCACGACCTGGCAATAGAATGTTTATTCTTGATAAATAAGAATAAATTGTTGGAAAGAGAAAAAGATGACTGAAGAACTGACACCGCGGGTGATGACGAACTCGGCGACGACTCGACCCACGAAGAGATACTGGATGTCCATCTGGACAGAGCCATGGCGGCGGCTGCGCAGCTCCATCACCGTCTCAATACAATCTATTACGATCAGAGCGAAAGTAGAGATGGTATTTGATATTTAGAAAAGAAGCTGGCTGACCTGCTTGAGAGTGGCGGACTCTCCCCGCACCAGCCGAGTGTACAGCATGTCCAGGCCGACGATGGTGCCCGTGCGGCCGATTCCTCAAGCAACGATCTCTTTCAACGATCTTGCATTGTCTTGTAGAACCTGCAGAGCAGTGGATGGTGACCGGCGAGGACTTGCGGACGCGCTGCATGAGCTTGAAGCAGGCGAGCAGCTGGGTCGGCACTCCGCGATCGGGCCAGTTCTGCCAGTAGATGTGCTCCACTTCGTGCGACTCCTGCATGGGAAAGCTTGAACTGTGTATCATTAAAAGGGAATAAAGTGCGCTGACCTCTCCGCAAGTGATCTTGATGGAAGTGATGTTCATGACTTGCTCGTAGACATCCTTCTGCGTGGCAGTGACGGTCAGCTGCCCGTACGTCATCTGGAAGAGTCCCCTTGTCCTACCCCCTTCTCCTCCCCCCTTTCTATCTCCACCTCCTCACCGACTCGCCGACATTGTCCGGCCAGTACTGCTCGCACTTCTTCTTTCCCTGCTCGACGATGTTGCAGAGCATGATGATCGCCTTACTCTTCGTCTGCCAGATCATCCTCCAGAAATCCTCGAGCGTGCGTTCGATCGGACCCTGAATTGTTTATTTATTAATTGTATAATGTTTTAATCTCTACTATCATAATATCTCTTTAGATGTACTTCAATTTCACTGAAACCGTCTAACCTGGGTGCAGATGTACTTGCGGCCGTCGACCGTGTCGACCCAGTTGGCGTGGATGTAATCGTCCGTCTCGAGGGGCCAGTTCAGCACCACCCGAGACTCGTCCACGCAGAACACGTCTGCAACACGTTCTTCTAGTCCTCTCTAGTTGTCAAATGAAGCTGACCCTTGTATCGATTCTTCTCCATGTGCTGGTCGAAGGCGGCGCGTGGAGTGGCTCCGATGGGCTGCGTCTGCTTCTTGATGTCGTCGAACTCGGCGAGCAGCCCCTGCACTCCCGTCTGCAGAGAGGGAAGCATTTCGTCATCATCATTATGATTGACAACTTGACGGAACAAAATTGGTATCTTGGCGCAATTAGATAAATATTTGCATTACGCAAATTTGCACTTCCAATTTTCTTTTTAATTTCATTCGATATTCTAATTTGGATATAAATATTGATGCCTTCTGCAGGCCAAAGATGAATTCCTTGAAGCAGGCAATGGCTCCTTGATGCTCCCCTCCGGCAGTGCTCGCCTGTCAATTATTCATCTTTTAATATCTTCATTTTTTAGACGCAAAATATGAATAGTTCCTCGCATTGCTCACGTAATCCAAGATGAAATCCCGAGATGCCGAACCTTTCGCTTTTGGTTCGTTTTTCCCTTGTTGGCGGAGCCCGGCTCGTCGTCGTCTGAACAGAGAAGAGAAATTTTATTTTGTTTCGTTTTCTTGCTAGGTTTTTGAATCCATATTTGCCTACTATTAAATTAATGAATTAATTATTCAGTGCAGAACTAATTATTGTTTTGTTCTATTTTTTTTTCTCTTTAGTATTAAAAAAAAACTTTTCTTCCTAAAAAAAGTAAAAAATAAACCAATCGTGCCGGTCCGGCTGGTCTTCTTCACCTTCGGCATCTTTGTTGCTGCAATATCTGCAACTTTTTTTAATCGGATTTGATTCTTATAAGAAGAAAGGATATTCGGGATTTCAGCAAAAGGAATTAAGAGAGAAAGAGAAACAGAGAGAGAAAGAGAGAGAGAGAGAGAGAGAGAGAGAGAGAGAGAGAGAAAGAAAGAGACTAATCGAACTTGAAAGAGTGATTGTGAGACAAAAGGGAGCGATAGAGAGAGTGGGAGAAGGACTTAGAGAGCTGGAGAAAGACAAAAAGAGCAAGACAGTGCGAGGGAGCAAGAGGAGTAGAGAAAAGGAGGGAGAAACACAGGGAGAGAGAGGGCAGACGAGTGGATTGAAACCTTGGGTGAGTTGGCAGGTGAGAAGTAGTGGAGTGATCTCTCTTCAGCAATTTCCGCTTATTTATACTGCCAATTTGCACTTTCAGTGCAAAATGAAAGGAATAAAGGACATCTAAAATCGTGGATATCAAGAACGAACGTGTGAACTCTTGCAATGCTTAAAAAATTGATCAAGGTTTCAAAGTTTATGGGTACAACTGAACTGATGTAAATGGACGTGCTGAAACTTAAAATATGAGTAAATATGAAAAAAAATTTATCTGAATTTGTATAGTACACAATTAAATTACAGTGTATTAACAATGCTAAGAATAATCGCCGTTGCATTACCATTTTTTAAGAAAAATGTCATGAGGGAGAGAGAGAGAGAGTGTGTGGGAGAGAGGGAGAGAGAGAGAGGAGAGAGAGAGAGAGAAAGAGAGAGAGAGAGAGAGAGAGAGAGAGAGAGAGAGGGAGGGAGAGAGAGAGAGTAGTCGGGGAAGATGGTCTCGCCAGCGCAGGGATGGGCGACGAAGTCTACGGCGATGGATTGCTTCGTAGTGGATCCAGAAGGTCGAGATATACGGCCACTGATCTTGTTCCTTTTTGATCGATATTCATTGCCCAAGCCAACTTCCTCTTGGCCAGTCTTTGAGCAACTTCCTCACATCAGCTCAACACTCTGAGGTAGATAAATCTGCCGACAAAGTAATGGCTTTCTATCCAATAAAGTCGTTAAATGATCGTGAAACAATCATTTTTGTTCAAGAATTTCCAGCGATCCTCTATTATCATTTGATATTTTCCAGCTTTCTTAGGTGTCCATTTGTTCATTTCTTCCGTTGTAATCGACAGATAATAAATGCAGTCACTTATGTTTTTTAATCCGTGTGAGAACTGGGAGAGGAAGACGGAGCGAGGTGAGGGGGAAGAAAGTGGATGGTGACCGGCGAGGACTTGCGGACGCGCTGCATGAGCTTGAAGCAGGCGAGCAGCTGGGTCGGCACTCCGCGATCGGGCCAGTTCTGCCAGTAGATGTGCTCCACTTCGTGCGACTCCTGCATGGGAAAGCTTGAACTGTGTATCATTAAAAGGGAATAAAGTGCGCTGACCTCTCCGCAAGTGATCTTGATGGAAGTGATGTTCATGACTTGCTCGTAGACATCCTTCTGCGTGGCAGTGACGGTCAGCTGCCCGTACGTCATCTGGAAGAGTCCCCTTGTCCTACCCCCTTCTCCTCCCCCCTTTCTATCTCCACCTCCTCACCGACTCGCCGACATTGTCCGGCCAGTACTGCTCGCACTTCTTCTTTCCCTGCTCGACGATGTTGCAGAGCATGATGATCGCCTTACTCTTCGTCTGCCAGATCATCCTCCAGAAATCCTCGAGCGTGCGTTCGATCGGACCCTGAATTGTTTATTTATTAATTGTATAATGTTTTAATCTCTACTATCATAATATCTCTTTAGATGTACTTCAATTTCACTGAAACCGTCTAACCTGGGTGCAGATGTACTTGCGGCCGTCGACCGTGTCGACCCAGTTGGCGTGGATGTAATCGTCCGTCTCGAGGGGCCAGTTCAGCACCACCCGAGACTCGTCCACGCAGAACACGTCTGCAACACGTTCTTCTAGTCCTCTCTAGTTGTCAAATGAAGCTGACCCTTGTATCGATTCTTCTCCATGTGCTGGTCGAAGGCGGCGCGTGGAGTGGCTCCGATGGGCTGCGTCTGCTTCTTGATGTCGTCGAACTCGGCGAGCAGCCCCTGCACTCCCGTCTGCAGAGAGGGAAGCATTTCGTCATCATCATTATGATTGACAACTTGACGGAACAAAATTGGTATCTTGGCGCAATTAGATAAATATTTGCATTACGCAAATTTGCACTTCCAATTTTCTTTTTAATTTCATTCGATATTCTAATTTGGATATAAATATTGATGCCTTCTGCAGGCCAAAGATGAATTCCTTGAAGCAGGCAATGGCTCCTTGATGCTCCCCTCCGGCAGTGCTCGCCTGTCAATTATTCATCTTTTAATATCTTCATTTTTTAGACGCAAAATATGAATAGTTCCTCGCATTGCTCACGTAATCCAAGATGAAATCCCGAGATGCCGAACCTTTCGCTTTTGGTTCGTTTTTCCCTTGTTGGCGGAGCCCGGCTCGTCGTCGTCTGAACAGAGAAGAGAAATTTTATTTTGTTTCGTTTTCTTGCTAGGTTTTTGAATCCATATTTGCCTACTATTAAATTAATGAATTAATTATTCAGTGCAGAACTAATTATTGTTTTGTTCTATTTTTTTTTCTCTTTAGTATTAAAAAAAAACTTTTCTTCCTAAAAAAAGTAAAAAATAAACCAATCGTGCCGGTCCGGCTGGTCTTCTTCACCTTCGGCATCTTTGTTGCTGCAATATCTGCAACTTTTTTTAATCGGATTTGATTCTTATAAGAAGAAAGGATATTCGGGATTTCAGCAAAAGGAATTAAGAGAGAAAGAGAAACAGAGAGAGAAAGAGAGAGAGAGAGAGAGAGAGAGAGAGAGAGAGAGAAAGAAAGAGACTAATCGAACTTGAAAGAGTGATTGTGAGACAAAAGGGAGCGATAGAGAGAGTGGGAGAAGGACTTAGAGAGCTGGAGAAAGACAAAAAGAGCAAGACAGTGCGAGGGAGCAAGAGGAGTAGAGAAAAGGAGGGAGAAACACAGGGAGAGAGAGGGCAGACGAGTGGATTGAAACCTTGGGTGAGTTGGCAGGTGAGAAGTAGTGGAGTGATCTCTCTTCAGCAATTTCCGCTTATTTATACTGCCAATTTGCACTTTCAGTGCAAAATGAAAGGAATAAAGGACATCTAAAATCGTGGATATCAAGAACGAACGTGTGAACTCTTGCAATGCTTAAAAAATTGATCAAGGTTTCAAAGTTTATGGGTACAACTGAACTGATGTAAATGGACGTGCTGAAACTTAAAATATGAGTAAATATGAAAAAAAATTTATCTGAATTTGTATAGTACACAATTAAATTACAGTGTATTAACAATGCTAAGAATAATCGCCGTTGCATTACCATTTTTTAAGAAAAATGTCATGAGGGAGAGAGAGAGAGAGTGTGTGGGAGAGAGGGAGAGAGAGAGAGGAGAGAGAGAGAGAGAAAGAGAGAGAGAGAGAGAGAGAGAGAGAGAGAGAGGGAGGGAGAGAGAGAGAGTAGTCGGGGAAGATGGTCTCGCCAGCGCAGGGATGGGCGACGAAGTCTACGGCGATGGATTGCTTCGTAGTGGATCCAGAAGGTCGAGATATACGGCCACTGATCTTGTTCCTTTTTGATCGATATTCATTGCCCAAGCCAACTTCCTCTTGGCCAGTCTTTGAGCAACTTCCTCACATCAGCTCAACACTCTGAGGTAGATAAATCTGCCGACAAAGTAATGGCTTTCTATCCAATAAAGTCGTTAAATGATCGTGAAACAATCATTTTTGTTCAAGAATTTCCAGCGATCCTCTATTATCATTTGATATTTTCCAGCTTTCTTAGGTGTCCATTTGTTCATTTCTTCCGTTGTAATCGACAGATAATAAATGCAGTCACTTATGTTTTTTAATCCGTGTGAGAACTGGGAGAGGAAGACGGAGCGAGGTGAGGGGGAAGAAAGTGGATGGTGACCGGCGAGGACTTGCGGACGCGCTGCATGAGCTTGAAGCAGGCGAGCAGCTGGGTCGGCACTCCGCGATCGGGCCAGTTCTGCCAGTAGATGTGCTCCACTTCGTGCGACTCCTGCATGGGAAAGCTTGAACTGTGTATCATTAAAAGGGAATAAAGTGCGCTGACCTCTCCGCAAGTGATCTTGATGGAAGTGATGTTCATGACTTGCTCGTAGACATCCTTCTGCGTGGCAGTGACGGTCAGCTGCCCGTACGTCATCTGGAAGAGTCCCCTTGTCCTACCCCCTTCTCCTCCCCCCTTTCTATCTCCACCTCCTCACCGACTCGCCGACATTGTCCGGCCAGTACTGCTCGCACTTCTTCTTTCCCTGCTCGACGATGTTGCAGAGCATGATGATCGCCTTACTCTTCGTCTGCCAGATCATCCTCCAGAAATCCTCGAGCGTGCGTTCGATCGGACCCTGAATTGTTTATTTATTAATTGTATAATGTTTTAATCTCTACTATCATAATATCTCTTTAGATGTACTTCAATTTCACTGAAACCGTCTAACCTGGGTGCAGATGTACTTGCGGCCGTCGACCGTGTCGACCCAGTTGGCGTGGATGTAATCGTCCGTCTCGAGGGGCCAGTTCAGCACCACCCGAGACTCGTCCACGCAGAACACGTCTGCAACACGTTCTTCTAGTCCTCTCTAGTTGTCAAATGAAGCTGACCCTTGTATCGATTCTTCTCCATGTGCTGGTCGAAGGCGGCGCGTGGAGTGGCTCCGATGGGCTGCGTCTGCTTCTTGATGTCGTCGAACTCGGCGAGCAGCCCCTGCACTCCCGTCTGCAGAGAGGGAAGCATTTCGTCATCATCATTATGATTGACAACTTGACGGAACAAAATTGGTATCTTGGCGCAATTAGATAAATATTTGCATTACGCAAATTTGCACTTCCAATTTTCTTTTTAATTTCATTCGATATTCTAATTTGGATATAAATATTGATGCCTTCTGCAGGCCAAAGATGAATTCCTTGAAGCAGGCAATGGCTCCTTGATGCTCCCCTCCGGCAGTGCTCGCCTGTCAATTATTCATCTTTTAATATCTTCATTTTTTAGACGCAAAATATGAATAGTTCCTCGCATTGCTCACGTAATCCAAGATGAAATCCCGAGATGCCGAACCTTTCGCTTTTGGTTCGTTTTTCCCTTGTTGGCGGAGCCCGGCTCGTCGTCGTCTGAACAGAGAAGAGAAATTTTATTTTGTTTCGTTTTCTTGCTAGGTTTTTGAATCCATATTTGCCTACTATTAAATTAATGAATTAATTATTCAGTGCAGAACTAATTATTGTTTTGTTCTATTTTTTTTTCTCTTTAGTATTAAAAAAAAACTTTTCTTCCTAAAAAAAGTAAAAAATAAACCAATCGTGCCGGTCCGGCTGGTCTTCTTCACCTTCGGCATCTTTGTTGCTGCAATATCTGCAACTTTTTTTAATCGGATTTGATTCTTATAAGAAGAAAGGATATTCGGGATTTCAGCAAAAGGAATTAAGAGAGAAAGAGAAACAGAGAGAGAAAGAGAGAGAGAGAGAGAGAGAGAGAGAGAGAGAGAGAAAGAAAGAGACTAATCGAACTTGAAAGAGTGATTGTGAGACAAAAGGGAGCGATAGAGAGAGTGGGAGAAGGACTTAGAGAGCTGGAGAAAGACAAAAAGAGCAAGACAGTGCGAGGGAGCAAGAGGAGTAGAGAAAAGGAGGGAGAAACACAGGGAGAGAGAGGGCAGACGAGTGGATTGAAACCTTGGGTGAGTTGGCAGGTGAGAAGTAGTGGAGTGATCTCTCTTCAGCAATTTCCGCTTATTTATACTGCCAATTTGCACTTTCAGTGCAAAATGAAAGGAATAAAGGACATCTAAAATCGTGGATATCAAGAACGAACGTGTGAACTCTTGCAATGCTTAAAAAATTGATCAAGGTTTCAAAGTTTATGGGTACAACTGAACTGATGTAAATGGACGTGCTGAAACTTAAAATATGAGTAAATATGAAAAAAAATTTATCTGAATTTGTATAGTACACAATTAAATTACAGTGTATTAACAATGCTAAGAATAATCGCCGTTGCATTACCATTTTTTAAGAAAAATGTCATGAGGGAGAGAGAGAGAGAGTGTGTGGGAGAGAGGGAGAGAGAGAGAGGAGAGAGAGAGAGAGAAAGAGAGAGAGAGAGAGAGAGAGAGAGAGAGAGAGGGAGGGAGAGAGAGAGAGTAGTCGGGGAAGATGGTCTCGCCAGCGCAGGGATGGGCGACGAAGTCTACGGCGATGGATTGCTTCGTAGTGGATCCAGAAGGTCGAGATATACGGCCACTGATCTTGTTCCTTTTTGATCGATATTCATTGCCCAAGCCAACTTCCTCTTGGCCAGTCTTTGAGCAACTTCCTCACATCAGCTCAACACTCTGAGGTAGATAAATCTGCCGACAAAGTAATGGCTTTCTATCCAATAAAGTCGTTAAATGATCGTGAAACAATCATTTTTGTTCAAGAATTTCCAGCGATCCTCTATTATCATTTGATATTTTCCAGCTTTCTTAGGTGTCCATTTGTTCATTTCTTCCGTTGTAATCGACAGATAATAAATGCAGTCACTTATGTTTTTTAATCCGTGTGAGAACTGGGAGAGGAAGACGGAGCGAGGTGAGGGGGAAGAAAGTGGAGGGCGGAGAAGTGTCATTCAGTTCGGGCCGAGGTAGCACGACTGGTCGAGGCGGGGCTTCGTCACCGGCAGATCTGCAAAAGGAGAACAGGAACTTTCTAGTGGAAGAAACAGAGAAAATGTTCGAATGACAAGGGAAGTGAGAGGGTGAAAGCGTGGAATTGTTGGGGAAACGAGCAAAAGGGGATTGCAGTCATAAAGAAAAAGTTTTGAAAACGAGTGGGAGGGATCAGAGGAGCGGAAAGTAGAAAGGGTAGACGAGGGACGGGAAGGAAAACGAACTCTGCAGCTGCCCGTAGGCTGGAGCAGGCTGCGATGCTGCGGGCGCAGCGTCCCACGCGTAGCCCTCGGAGACGTAGTTCTTCCCGCCGGTTCCGTAGTTTCCGGCGCCAGAGGCAGCGGGGGCGGCGAAGTAGGCGGACTTGTCCATTGGTGAGGATGAGATGAGTCGACCTACCAGCAGGGCTAGAGGAGCAAGCAATGATGGAAATGCTTGCCGATCAGTCCTTTTATATCTTATTTTTTATGACGAAATTTTCATATCTGCACTCTTCAGGACATACTTAGAAATGTGCGCTTTCAGAAATGTGAATATTGACTTAATAGTGCATACATATGTATTATTTCGAAATGTAAAAAAAATTTGAACTCACAAAGTAAGTGCGAAATGATGGTAAAACAATATTCATGAACCAATTTATGACAACGAGTTAATGGTATTTCGTAGCTCGCACTGATTCGTCGCCATTCTTATTGTTAGGGATTTGATGGATGGTGGAGCCTCGCTTCCGCTTTGGTCCAGGTGGATACAACTCCATGATAGCTCGGGCCTATCCCAAATCCTCCAAGTTTGATATCCGCTCGCACCACCTCCATTTTCTCAGACACGTCATTTACTCCGCTCATTTTACGCACCCGTTATTTGCGATTCCAAGCTAGATATAATTCACAAGGGAAAATTTCGTAAAAATCAGTAATATTCCTTTTAACATAAAAGTGAAAACGTGAATTTGTAAACGTGAAACATTAAAAATATTGTCTAAGGCACAGCCCAAAGCCCAACTAGGGTCGGTTGCTCGATGCGTTCACATTTCCATCTGTCTATCTCAGGATCTTCCATATCTATGCGTTCGGTATTTCGGATAAATATGCTTTAAAACAAAATCGCAATTAAAATAAAACTCTTTGAAAAAACAAGTCTGCTCACAAGAAAATGAATAAATAAATGTTTTGAGAAAGTGTGACTTTTCTCGCGACGAAAGGCAGGGCGATATTGAGTGTATCATTTATCATCATCTTCTGATATTGAAGGGAGTGGGAAAAGGAAAGGCAAAAGTAGGGGATCAGTCAAAACTCTCGTCAATTTGGGTTAGTTCAGGGTCACTCTCAGACCGACTTCGACAAAAGAAGACGGAGGAGATGGTCAATTTATGAGTGTATGTTTGCAGCTTGTTTGTTGCTCATATAATGTGTTTTCCTCCTTTTATGTTAATCAAAAAATTAATGAAATAGAGCATCCTTTTTTTTAGCATCTTTTTAGAAAAGATTTGAGATCTTAAAGTGTGTAAAGAATCAATTGTGTTTTCCTCCTTTTATCTTAATCAGAAACGGCAAAACGGAAAATGATTGCTGGCAAGAGAGACATAAAATTGATGAGAACGAAAGTGGATAATTTGTTTTCTTAAACTATTTTCTGACAATGAGACCAAAATGAAAAGGATAAACAGTTCACTGTACAAACTATAGACATTGGCGGGAGGCCAAGCTAGAGAATGTTTGCATGACCTTGGCATAGAAGTGGAACAGAAAACATGGCAAGAAAGGAGATTTGGCGCCATAGGAAACAGAGGGAAAATGGTTGGCATGTTTATTAGAAGGTAGTTGTAATGAAGGGGTTGGTCAAGATTGAAGATTGTCTCTAGTTGGACGCCTCGCCATGCAGAATCTTATAGTCCCAGACGAATAGACAGCCGATTGCAAGAACAATCACCTGGAATTTTTAAACTTAAATACACAACCGCATTTCTTCGATCTATCTAGATTATAGCCATTTATGAATGCAATTATTTAATATTTTCGCTTCATACCGCGGCGATGATGTGGTTTGTTGTGTGGTTGGCGGTGACAATGAACCAGATGAGAAGAGCAAAACCGATGATGAAGAGGATGGTGCCGATCAAGCTGTAGTACTTCTCCTGCAAGACGACCTCATTGGCTATCAATATTTGGAATATTAAAAGATTTAATTTGAATAAAAAAATGTATATTCGCATATTCAAAAATATATTTATTCGAATATTCAAAAATATTTTTAAACTACTGAGAAGCCTTAAGCCTTACAAGCTTGAGAGCGTCAATGTTAACGAGGTTGAGTACGAAGAAGACGATATTGATTATTAGAGCGAGGAAGTTGATGGACGAGTTGTAAGAGACTTGATGGCCGAGGCCATAGCACGAGTTGTTCGTGAATCTGAACAAATCACCCATTTGACTTTCAAAGGCACTAAAGAGAGCCTGTTTGCACGTGCTCTGCTTGAGTTTTTCTATTGCTAGGAAAATTATTTATTTATTTTCTGTTCTCTAATTTCAAAAATGCGACTGACGATGCGCAAAGAAGTCCGGAGAGAATGACGCCGAGGACGATCTGGGCGATCTTAATGATGCCGCGGTTCGTAGTCAGGTACTTCGTGTTCAGCTGCATGCCCATCTCGGCTACTTCTTTCTCTTCAAGTACATATTTCAACGTCTTCAAAAATACTGTATTTATGGCTAGAATAATCGAACACAGCGGAATGTTCGAAAATTTTGTTAAAGTATATTCGAAACTATGCGGTGTGGATGGACACTGAATGTGACTATACAAGATGGAATAAAGACAAGTTCGTAGAATTAGCGGCATCTGTGGCTATTGAAAATTGTGCAGCTGAGTTGCAGGGAGTTCGAGAAGAAATGGGCGGGGACGCCGTTCAGGGAGGGGAAGTAAGGAGATTTAAGAGACTCATGATAATTATTTAAGAAAGAGATGCGAGAAAGAGCTAATGAGAGAGAGACCCAGAGTGAGAGAGACCGAGAGAGAGAGAGAGAGAGAGAGAGAGTGAGAGAAATAGAATAAAGGGGTAGTATAGCGAAAGAAGGAGACAAATAAAATATGTAGAAATACAACTGTCTTCCCTTTCAGATCGCCTTCTCTTCTACTTTCCATCTCTTCTATTACTCCGTTGAGAAAAGTCTCCGATGAATCACTGGAGAAGAGTTGTTGAAGAGAAGGAGGATGGCAATGAAATGCGACTTGGGAGTAATGGAGAAGATGGTCGGACAATAACAAGAAAAGAGAACAGTTCATGGGAGGGGAATCGCGGAGGGGCCAAGGGGGAGGGAGAAATAGTGAGGCATGGGAGGAGACAGAGGATGCAAGAGACATAGAAAGGAGTAGCTATTAGGGCGGCAGCAAGTGACAGATAAATAATGTTAGAGGAAGATGGATAGAGAGTGAGAGAGAGAGAAAGAAAGAGAGGGAGAGAGAGATGGAAGGAGAGAGCAGCAAAGCGAAACAGCAAGAGCGAGTAGCGCATAGGATGTTTCGGAGCGTGAAGAGACCACGTGAGGCTGGTCACAACTGGTTTGCCACTTCAGCAGGCATTTTGAAATTTTCGCTGGAACATTCTGTTCATGGCACTTTGTCAAGCGTTGGAGGGGTGATCAGAAAGGGCAGAAGTTGCTCGAGCAAGACTCGCATACAGGAAGTCTTTCTCTCTCCCTCTCTCTCTCGTTCTCTCTCCCTGTGTTTCTCACTCTCCTTTCATTCTCTTTATCACTCTGCCTCTCTTCTTTCGTGATCACCAAGGTTCTTCCTAATCGCTTCTAAAACGGAGTTCTATTCATGGATAAAAAGTGAGCCAATGAATCGTTGAGCGTCCTTCCAATGCACTCAAAGAAGCGAGAAAAGGATGACTCACTCTCAGAAAGGCCAGTTCAAGTAGCGGAGAGAAGAGTATTTGGAGTAACCTAACTGTCACATGCGCATTTGGTTAGGTAACCAGCGGAGAAGGGATGTATTTAAAGAGTCTTGAAGAGGTTTGGCAAGGCAAAGGAGTTGGAGAAGGAAGACATGGCGAGACAGGAGAGGCACATATCAAGGGAAGACAGCAGAGTAAGGAGAAAGAGGGAAAGAAAGAGATAGAGATAGCGAGAGAGTAAATTGAAGAAAGCAGGAATATGCTAGAGAAAGAGGAGAGAGACGATAGAGTGGAGAACGAGAGGAGGAAGGGTAGGAGAAGAAGAAGGAAGCGAAACGAAAGAAAATTTTGAAAGGAGAAATATAAAAAGAGAAAGAGAGAGAGAGGCAGAGAGACATTGAAAGAGGAAAGAGAGGAAGCGAGAGAAAAAGAGAGAGCGAGAGAGAGAATGAGAGAGAGAGAGAAAGAGAGAGAGAGAGAGCCATCTCCTCAATGGTCACGACGGCATTCAACATTCCATGAATGGGTGTGTTTGTGATTGCCAGCCGCTCACTGGCTACTCTGACAGAATCAGTGGGCTGTGGAAGGAATCAGCGTGTCCGATGAATGTCAACAAGAAAGAGAGAGAGAGGCAACGAGAGAGAAAGAGAATGTGAGAGGAGTAGGAGAGGAGAGGAGAGAGAGGGAGAGAGAGAGAAAGAGAAAAAAAAGAGAGAGCGATAAGTTAGAGATAAGTGAGAGGGGGAGAGAGAAAGAAAGAGAGAGGAGTTGTAGAGGAAAGAAAGAGACAGAGAGGTGGAGAGAAGTGGGCGAGAACGGAGAGAGCACGAGAATGCCAACCATGACGGAAATGATAGCGTAAACTGCTGAATTTGAGAAAAATTCCCTACAAATCTGAAAAAACTGCTACCATGAAATAGTCCAATTGTATTGGTAGGCATTGTACGTGGAGCGACATGTTTGAAAAGTCTCGTGAGCTTACAACAGTTTCGATTTTGGCGAAACAGCATTCATCAAGTCGGTGATTAAAAACACTATCACGAGAGTAGAGAATGGCATCATAATAAAGGAAGATAATGACAATGAGTGGTATAAATAGAAGAAAAAAAACAATGAAACGAGGCCCAGAATCAAAAAGTTAAGTCGTCTGCGGTCGAAAAAAGATCGTCTTCTTCCTCTTCTTTTTACTCCACCCCTTCCTGCTCTGCAGGATCACACATCCACCTTATGTACATACATACATACACGCATAACAACTCTCCCCTGCTCATCCTCAGACATAAAAAGAGTGATTCGTAGACTTATCGCACTGCAGAATGATGATTTGTGAGCCTCTAGAGACTATCGCAAAACATTCGCTGCGGAAAGGTGACAAGGAAACTCTAACCGGAAGGATTTGAGAATCACGATGTAAACAACGTCATTTACTACACAGAGGTCCAGTGGTAAAAATTTCTTCCAAAGTAGTTTTAATAACATTTTATAACTAAAATATCAAGTGAATATAAGAATGTGATTGACCGGAAAACAATTCGTTGATTAAATAAATTGGTGCAGTTTGTACAAAATGTTGTGATGTGAGAGCGTTCATGTTCAAGTACATTTCACAAATTAGGCACTCCAATGCACACTATATTTCATATGCTTGATAAGACTCGGGTATGTGCTTTTCACAGTTTCAGCATTTCGTTTTGTTTGGTTTTCATTGTTTGTCATCGTTTCTCATTACCGCTTATTCGTTATTGGAAGCAAGAACGGCCCTTGCAGGAATGCAGAAGCAGTTCTACTTTGTCATCGTTGGCCACAACGACCAGCCGCTCTACGAGATTGAGTTTCCAAACGCAGACAAGGTTCGATTCTCGTTCGTTTAATCCATTTATCACGAATTCTCTATTTCATCTTTTTTGTGATGTCCAAAGACTAATATTTTGCGAAGGGGATATGCATGATATTTCCTTCGTTTATTTATTTGCTTATTTATGTGAAGTTAATATTTTGAAGCGACATATCTTCATTTTTTATATATAATTTTTTTTATAAATAAGAAGAGATCCTTGTAGAAGTTGGCGACGGCCGAGAACGCGAGCGGCAGCCGCCATCTCAACCAGTTCATCGCCCACGCTTCTCTGGATGTCGTGGACGAGCACGCCCTCCACAATAACCAGATGTATCTCAAGGTATGTCACTTTCGAATATTCCTATTTGACGTTTAGAACGTTCCGGTTTATTTTGAGTGGTTTAGTTCTTGTTGCTCATCCTTGACCAGACCTTGCATTTTTGATCATTTACTAGTGTTTATGACCGTAAATAGACTCCATATTTGCCACCCAAAACATATGTTTTGATATTATTATTATTATTATAAGGTATAGCGAAGGTATATTGCTCTTTCTAAGATTATTTTGCATATAAGCGGATGGATTGTTCCCTATTTCTACTTCCCAGAACGTTGGCTTTTTGTTTATTTTTGTTGTTACAATTTTTGTCTCCGCGTTATTAATAATTAGGATTATGGTTAGACCTTGACGTAAGTCCATACCAAAGACGTATTCCTATCAACATATCTCTTCTATTTTTGATATTATTGTGTCTTTAATACATGTATTTTAATAACATTGATGAGGTTATTAGCTTTCTTTTTTGAAGGACGTAGTCAAACGGAAGCTTAGCCGGTGCTGTAGTTTTCCTAGGATATGTACCAACTAGTCGTTTGTGCCAGTTAATATAAATGTATACTAGTTTACCATGTCTGCATGTAACATAGATTGCGCTCTATTTTCAAGGTTATTCAGGATAGATTTTAAAGTTAGCTGACAAACTTTTGATGATTTTTTGTCCTGATTATTTTTTAAGGCTTATATTATTATGAATATTGAATGATTATAAAAAGGAAGCATTAGCCCCTCCTTGAAGGTCGTGGACAAGTTCAACGAGTGGTTCGTGTCTGCCTTCGTGACTGCGAGTCGGATTCGCTTTCTCATGCTCCACACCAACAAACACGAAGACGGCATTCGGCTATTCTTCCAGGTTCAGCCATCTTCATTTTGTTCTTTTAAAGAAAATCTATATACTCTTATTCTAAATTACTTGTAATATTTGTTCATTTCATTATTAATAAAAGAAGCGCATATAACACATCTTGGCTTCTTATTGTTGCCCTCTACCCTTTGATTTACACTTTCTCGCTCATTTTGTCCAAGAGCTGTAGGACGACTTCATCTAAAGGTAGATTTTGTTAGCATACTCGCATTTTTATTTACTGGGAGACTGAACATCTTTTTTGTTCGTTTTCTGTTATTTTTTGTTTAAAAAAAACATACGCACCAGTAAAGTGATAATTGAAGAGAATTGCCTATACAGGAGATGTACGAGACTTACATCAAGCATTCGATGAATCCCTTCTACGCCATCAACTCCCCTATCAAGTCCGCTTCCTTCGACCACAAGGCCATCACATACGGCAGAAAATACCTCGTTTAGACTTGACTAGTTACTGTATGAAAATGTACTATAGTTATTTGAGAACAATTCTATAGTTGTATAATTTATAATGCGTCTTTCATTCACTATACGTGTATAGATTGCTATATGGTTTGGAAGAAGATAAAAATGGCAGTTCGCCTTCCTTACAAGCCATGTGGAGAGCTTTTAACAAATCATGTAAAGGTTTTCAGGGTTGGAGAAAGAAAATACAGTGTCAGTTTGATTGCGGTTACGAAATGGAGTCTGAAGTCTTGAAAGAGCGGAAAGAGTTGGTTGGAAGTTGCATATGAAACCGGGGAAGAGTGATGTCTCTTTATTTACCGTGCACTTCCGCAAAAAAATGTTCGTAATTTGTACTGGAATTGAGAGTGACACTGTGGGGCAGCTCCATACGGCGATTCAAATTCGGCCGACCTTTTGATCTACGATTAAAATAAGGAAATGATAACTTTCATAACCTCTCTGAAGCACTCTTTTCATGCTAAACCACGGTCTGCGTGATTTTCGGCAGCATATAAAAAGAGCTGCCGATGTGCGATTCATTTCATCTTCCGTGGCTGCTGGAGAGGAGGGCGTCAGTTTTCCTCTCTCCCATTCTCTCTCACATTTCCCTTCACTGAATATGAATGTTTCTTGGAGCTCATCCTCTGATAAAAAGATTATTTCAAACTATTTTCCTCCAATTTTAGATACGGATTAATTAAACTTCTCAATTCAAAATCTTCAAAGACTTCCTTGAACCCTCTCTCGCTCGGTTATTGCTTTGCTTGCAGCTTCCAACTCGCTGTCAATCATGTGTAATAACTGCTTCTGCCTTACCTTTTGGTGCCTTTTCTTCCCGGTTCGTTTTTCGTCTTTGTGACATCATTTCCGGGAAACTCTAATGGTTAAGAAATCAATAAGAAATAGTGTTTTGCAGCCGATCGCAGTGGCGATCAAGGACGGCTGCACCGTGCAAGTGCTCATCAACTTCCTGCTCTGCCTCATCGGCGGGCTCCCCGGTTCGGCGAACCGCAAATAATTTTTTCTTTGGAAATAGGAACCATGAACAATTTTAAAAAAAACTTTAAAAAAAAATGAACTAATTCATTGGAATATTCTAAATACCATTTTGTGAAGTCGAGTCATAACTTCAAGCTCGAAATATCTTTGAATGAAGGAGTGATCCACGCCTTCTGGGTCTGCTTCTGCCGCGATCCTCCCGCACCGCGTCATCCTCGCTAGCTGCGGAGAAGTGGAGGAGATGGCAAGGCGGTGCGATTCGAATATTCGAAAACTACTTTTGAATATCCCGAACACGAAATCTAATATAAATATAAATTTGCTCTTCGATTTCATAATACCATACTTGGATTTATCATCTAAATACTATTCAATTCTTTTCTTTTCCAGGCGATCCATGATCTCGACGCACGCTCTCTTCCTCTCCATTCTCGATCTCTCCTTCACGTACTCGCCATCTTCCCTCTCCCCACTAACAACCACTCAGATAAAGCCCAAGACTTGGCGAAGATCATTATTAGTTACTTGGCGAATCTTGAAGAAATTACCATGAGAGTATTTAGAAATGCAGCCGAATGGTAAAGTGACATGCATGGAATCTAGCGAAAACTATTTTTACTTTTGTTTTTAGGGCATTCTGACTTGTTTCGGTAACGAATTCAGTCGGCCATTTGATCTACAATTAAGAACTAATAAAAAGATGACTTTTATGCCTCTCTGAATCACTCTTCGCGCCGACTTGCAATTGTCGTCCCTGGTTTGATCTTCGAATCGAAGAAAGTCATAAAAAGGATAACATCCGCGCTTCCTCCGTGATGTTGGGCAGCAATTATCAGGAGATCCTTCCGAAATTGCGATGTGGGATTCATTTTATCTTGCTTTCCTGCCTGGGAGGAAGGCGGCGGTTTTCCTCTTTCCTTTACATATTCACATTCCCCTACACTTGGAATCTCATGGGGCTCAGAAGCTTTCCGTCGATAAAATGAATGTTCCTATTGATGAAGACTATTCCGAATTGTAGAATTCTACGTATTAACTAAATTGCGCAATTTTTCTTCCTATGCTACTTACATCACTCTGACGCACTATCAAAATAGACTGCCTTGCAGTTACTAAGTCGCCATTGCTCATGTGTTGCTGCTGCCTTGTCTTTTTGTGCCTGGACTGCCCGGCTCGGTTTTCGTCAACTTCACATTTTCTCCGGAAACTCTACTGATTAAGAACGTAGAAATGAGTGTTTTTCAGCTGATCGCTGTGACCATTAAGGACGGCTGCTCTGCCCAGGTGGCCGTCAACTTCCTGCTCTGCCTCGTCTTCGGCTTCTCTGGTCGGCCAATGGCACATAGCGTTTTCTTTAGACAAAGAAAAAAGAACATCGAAAAAAACTAATTTATCGGAATATTCTAAATACCAACAAAAAGACAGTTCTTGAAATACTTTGCTTACTCAACTTAGTGCTGCGATTCCTCTAGTATGTAGTTGCATAAGTTTGAATGAAAGCATGATCCGACGCCTTCTGGGTCTGCTTCTGTCGCTCTCCTCCGCATCCTCAGCAGCAGCATTGACACCGTTGTCTGCTGAGATTTAATCGATCGAATATCGCTCTCGAACGAAAAATATAAATTTGCTCTTCGATTACATAGTGCCTAACTTCGATTTATCATCTACATGTGTATTATTTACTCTTTTCCCCCAGACGATCCACGATGTCGACGCACTTCCTCCCCATTCTAGATCCCTCCCTCACGTGCTCGCCATCTTCCTCCCCATTCTAGATCCCTCCCTCATGTACTCGCCATCTTCCTCCCCATTCTAGATCCCTCCCTCACGTGCTCGCCATCTTCCTCCCCATTCTAGATCCCTCCCTCACGTACTCGCCATCTTCCTCCCCATTCTAGATCCTTCCCTCACGTACTCGCCATCTTCCTCCCCATTCTAGATCCCTCCCTCACGTACTCGCCATCTTCCTCCCCATTCTAGATCCCTCCCTCACGTACTCGCCATCTTCCTCCCCATTCTCGATCCCTCCCTCCACGTACTCGCCATCTTCCTCCCCATTCTAGATCCCTCCCTCACGTACTCGCCATCTTCCTCCATATTCTAGATCCCTCCCTCACGTACTCGCCATCTTCCTCCCCATTCTCGATCCCTCCCTCACGTACTCGCCATCTTTCGTCGCCCCACTAACCACCACTCAAATAAAGTACATGGCTTGGCGAAACTGGTTCTTACTTCCATGGCTAATATTGAAGGAATACCTCTTGGAATTTTTTTACAAAAGCAATCGGATGGTAAAGTTATAAGGAAGAATTGTGCATATAGGGAATGTTTTACACTGTTTTACAAATATTGCAAGCGAAAAACAGTAATTTTATAATCATTTGCATGTATCTGAATATTCTGATTACTTTGTAATAAGGGAAAAGATCTAAGAGCCCTGTAAGACCTAGAACCATTTTTCATTCTCATTTCTATCCGTTTCTCTCATCGCGGACGGTCGACTCCTACTCAGCAAATAAAATGGAGACTCTGTTTGTGAACTCGACCGATTCGGACGGAGGTGTTGCTAAGAAATGTATTTATTTATGCTGCGTAACTATAAAGGGTCATTAGAAAAATGTGAATCCCACGTATACTTGAAAAGTGATCTGGTAACAGAACCCGAATCTGAGCTGTATTTTCTGCCGCCGCTCGCCTATCTCACCGTCCTCTGTGTCTTTTTTGTCTACGCTCTCCTGGCTACCGCCGCGGCCATCTGCGTCTGTTGTAAGGTTCGTATCTAAAAGTAGAATTCAGTTAAGTAATCCCTATTTTCAAGGCATCAAATAAATGTATTCAATCTTGAATTTCTACATTTATTTTTTGATTCCATTTGAAACTCTCTCTCTCTCTTCTCTCATTTTTATACCTGTTTTTCGTCTCCAATTTCATTGTCTTTCCCTTCTCTTTCTTCCTTCTTTACTTTCTCTGCAGGTCTCCAAGAGAAAGCGCCGAGTAATGGAAGCGAGTATCAGAGCGGAGAGAGCCCGCGAGCATCTCCACTCTTGCCTCGCCGAAGTCGTGGCTGCCATGGGCAACTCGCGTGAGGCAACCACAGCGGTCAAGGTTTCTTTTTTATTCTTTTTAAAAATTAATTACTAAGATTTCCACGACTCCTTAATAATTTCAATAATTTGAATAACTTAAACAATTAAGTAGCCTAATTTATATTAGATTTTCTAAATTATATTTCATTGCATATGTTCGGAAAGAGCAGTTCATATCGAGGAGCCGAATTCTCATTTTTGGGTATCTAATGACAACTAACAATAAATGCAGTGGAATGAGTTGTTCTCCTTGAGCAGCAGTCGACTGAGCAGAGGAGCGGCCTGACCGTGTTGCTGGCGCAGGTCGAGAAGGCGTTGCACGGGTGAAGAACGACGATGGAAGGGCTACTAATATTTGTCTTCTAGGGTGTCGAGTACAACTAGACTTTGTACATACAAAGATGTTTCTTCTTTGGCAAAGTTATCAATATCTAAATGTATGATGGTTAAATGAAAATGTTTCTCTGTTTTTGCAAGAATAAAGTTAACTAAAATTTAAGCTCGAGGAGCGGCTTTGGCCACGATACGATGAAGAAGAGCGAAGAGAAAAAGGAGAAGCGAATATCCCAAGATGACACTCTTGATGTCAGTTTATCTTGATTCTCGCTTATCAAAAAATCTTTTCTTTTTAAGACAGCGTATCTGTAAGACGCGAACATGGCTCAATACAGAACTGCCCTGGGGACTTTTGTTTGATTCGGTGAACAAAATGACATATCTTATACAACTCGACGAGCTCTACAAAATGGGCCGTATTTTAGATTTTTAAAAAATTTTCCGTTCGAGATACGCTACCGTATATTTTATAATACTTTTACTCATAACTTTGCTCACATGTAGTTTTTCTTCATGATTAATATACCATTCGATAGCGCTTTAAAAGGGCTTAAATTTATTTAGGGATCGATTTAATGAAAATTGAATTTTGGTCCTAAAATACGGCCTCGAATTTTTGTAAAGCTGAAATTACCAATTTACGGTCATTTCCACAAAATGAAATATGGATATTCGGAAAGTGCGTAAAATTTCACGTTAGATAAATCACTTTCAAAGAAAATTAGAGGTAGCTATTTTTTGCTACAAAGTCCGAAACACTTTCATTGGCCCATGCTATCGGTGATGTTTCGGCTCACAGGTTGGTTCATTGGAGATCAATTCCGCAAAAGAACACACCAGTCGAAAGCTTTTTGAAAGTGCATCACTCTGCATCTAATGAGAATTTTTTTCATCTCTCGTTTTGCCTGAATAAGACTACTATTTTAATTTTTGATTAAAGAATTACAGTTCTCAGCCAAATTTTGGAGAATTCACTCATCTCCACAAAAGAAAACCTAGTTGATGTGAAAGCGCGTTAAATTTGCTACAAAACAACCTCCTTATAACGAAAATTAAAGGTAGCTATTTTTTGCTACGAATCGAAAAGCAACACAAACTCGAGACAACACTATGGATATTCACCAATTCACCGCGTTCACCGCGAATATTCACCGTGTGAATTGGAATATTCGAATGATGCTCAATTCGAATATTCCGTGTGTGAGCCGAAACATCACCGATAGCATGGGCCAATGAAAGTGTTTCGGGCTTTGTAGCAAAAAATAGCTACCTCTAATTTTCTTTGAAAGTGACTTATATAACGTGAAATTTTACGCACTTTCCGAATATCCATATTTCATTTTGTGGAAATGACCGTAAATTAGTAATTTTTTCTTTACAAAATTTCGGGGCCGTATTTTAGGACCAAAATTCAATTTTTATGAAATCGTTCCTTAGATAAATTGAAGCCCTTTTAATGCGCTATCGAATAGTATATCAATCATGAAAAGAAACTACATATGAGCAAAGTTATGAGTAAAAGTATTGTAAAATATACGGTAGCGTATCTCGAACGGAAATTTTTTTTTAATCTAAAATACTGCCCATTTTGTAGAGCTCGTCGAGTTGTATAAGATATGTCATTTTCGTTCACCGAATGAAACAAAAGTCCCCATAGCAGGCCATGCTCGCAAGTTACTGACAGGCTGTCTTAAGTTAATTTTTGTTTTATTTAATCGTCGAATTGTGTGTTCGCAATTGCATATAAAATTTAGAACTAATGTAACTAATTGCAGGACTTCAAGTCAAACTGGGGCGAAGTGAAGAAATTGAAGTGAAGAAATGAATGAGAGATCGTCCCGACGGCGATTCATTGAACAATGAATTCACTGTCTTCTATGAAGACTCCCCGCAGAGATTGCATAAAGCACTTCATCAACACTTTGGTTGTTCATTCAAATTTTCTCATAAATACATATGTTGTAAATTCCAGAGAATGAAGGCAGAGATGGTGTGGGAAGGAGAAAGAGAGAGAGAGAGAGAGAGAGAGAGAGAGAGAGAGAGGTGAAGATTGTGTATTCGGAAACCAGACGGCTTGATTTGCTGGTTTTCGGTGTATTCTTTTATGGGGAGTATGTCAACTGAGCAGCGGTCAATTGAGCAGCGGACAACTGAGCAGCGTACAACTGAGCAGCGGTCGATTGCGCAGCGGTCAATTGCGCAGCAGGCTCTAATTGCCTTCAATTTTATTATTTTCTATTATTGTAAAAACCAACCTTGCTATTTTGTCGAACTTTTGACGTTTATTATAATTTGAATACAAATTAAATCTTAAGTTTTCCAGAAAAAAATTGATTTATTCAACAGAATGACAGTTGATCTGAAATAATCTGTCACAAGGGAAAAGAACAATTTTGCAGCTAAACAAATAAAGGAATTATAAAGCGTGAGAAAGTAGAAATATTTTGGTGCCCACGGTCAACTTTTCCATAATATTTCACGTGCGAATTTTCACTGCACAGCACCTTGAAATGGTCCAGCTCATTTTGGCCCAAGGGAGGATTCCGAACAGCGGGATAGTTTAAGCTTTGACTAGAAGGACTTGTGCAAGCAAATTGCAGCTCTGTATCTGAATTACTAATTTTCTAAGATGATGCGATGTTAAAAAAAATACACAACCAATTTGTTCTAATTGAGTAGAAGCTCAGTTATTGGCCAGTGTTCACAGGCCAAGCAGCTAACTAATATGTACAATGACCCGCAGTACAAGTTCTTCACCCAGGGATGCATGGCCCTGACGCTTGTTCCACCGGAAGACGTGCAGAAGTATGTAAATAACGTAAAAAAGAAAATGTAGACAAAATTCCTCGCGGTTCGGAATAGTCCCTTGGGCCAAAATGAGCTGGACCATTTCAAGGCGCTGTGCAGTGCAAATTGGCACGTGAAATATTATGGAAAAGTTGACCATAGGCACCGAAATATTTCTACTTTCTCATGCTTTATCTTTCCATTCCTTTATTTGTTTAGCTGCAAAATTGTTCTTTTCCCTTCTGACAGATTATTTCAGATCAACTGTCATTCTGTTGAATAAATCAATTTTTTTTCTGGAAAACTTAAGATTTAATTTGTATTCAAATTATAATAAACGTCAAAAATTCGACAAAATAGCTAGGTTGGTTTTTAAAATAACCGAAAATATTAAAATTGAAGGCAATTAGAGCCTGCTGCGCAATTGACCGCTGCGCAATCGACCGCTGCTCAGTTGTCCGCTGCTCAATTGACCGCTGCTCAGTTGACATACTCCCCTTTTATGTGGCATTGAACGCAAAATGTCTCTTACACAGCGGAAAACACTTTACTCCTCAAATAGCTCGAAGCAGGAAGCAAGTAGTCACAGACCACAAGCAAAGTGTGAGAGGGGAGAAGAGATCACAAGAGACAGCCTTGGGCAATTGAGAGATCATTTATGGAACAGACACACGATCAATGGAGGTCGATCAATCATAATTGGTTCATTCAAAAATTTATACAAAATTAATCTAGAACTGCAATGTTCTTTTATTATGCTAATTGTAGAGAGGTCGATTTGTCCATAGGACCTAGCATACGAGAGTTCAGTGTCCGTGACGGCGCAAAGGCGATTTGTGCTGCTTACGGTAGCATACGCCGCACGAGATACGGTGGAAATGAGATGGGGCGCGCTTGGTCAACTCGAGCGCGGCGGTGGTGGAGAGGAGTCAGTTGTAACGCTTGGAGTGGTGGAACTGCGGGTTCGGGATCATGCACTGGACGGGCGAGAAGAAGCAGTTTCGAACCAGGCCGGACACCGACGAACGACGTGCAATCGGGTAGGATCTACAAGAGAAATATTGTGCCATTTGTTTACATAATAGAATATCCGAAAATATTTCATTTATTTGGATAGTAGAATATTGGAAAAAAAAATTATTTATTATTTAAATATTAGAATATTCGAAAAGATTTACTTTATGTCATATTAGTACATTCAAAACTTTCATTTTATATATTAGGATATTTGAAAAGTTTAATTTTGTATAGTAGAATATTCAAAAAGATTTTATTTATTTACATATCAGAGAAAAGATATATTTTATTTACATATTACAATATTCGAAATTGTTTCAGAATTTTTTAGCATATGTTTATAGACAACATCAGTATGCATTATTTTTTAAAGTCTTCGAAATAATTATTTTTTGCACCAATTAGTCCAAACATATTTTGTTGTCCAAACTAAATGATGTAACAAGCGGGTAGGACGTGTGTATACACTTTCAACTTCATCTTATTCAGATCAGCCTGAATGGCTGAAGAATTATTTGCAAGTGAAAAATTCCTAAATTCGAACGCAGTAAAAGCGACGGCGGCTCCAAAGCAAAGCTGTCTTTTCTCACTACAAATTCTTTGCCAGTATCTTTAATCCTTTTCATCTCCGATTCAGATTACGCAAACGCCCACGGAATATGCGGTGCATGCGCTCGCAATTTAAAAAAAGACCTGGTACATAATGCTAATCATGGGTTCCAGGGATTACGCTTTTTCGCATGGCTCATGGAAAAGATGGATGTTTTGCTTGATGCTCCTTCACGCTGCAAGAATGACGCTGTTCATCCATCTCCCACTCAGTTTAGCTGTCTCTTTGGATCCCAGCAACTTCTTCAGCTCTCTATACAGCGTCATCTCTCTTCAGATCAGAGTGCTCCTTGTGCCCAAGCAGACACATGAATGAATCTTCTCCCCCCTCAATCTCCCTCTCTCTCTCTCTCTTGATCTCTCTCTCTTTCTCTTACTCTCTCTCTCTCTTACTGCGTCGTCATTCTACAGTTTGCAACTAAAAGCGGAAGTCAAAACGAGCACTTGCTCCTCTTTTTTCACACGCACACAGAACGGCCAAATCAGAGATTCCAGACGACTTCAAAAGTCAAGGGAAGGGGTCCATTAAGCAGCCTATAAATAGTTTCGCTCTTTTCTCTCTCTCTCTCTCACTCTCTCAACCGGGTCAACGAATACGCTCAAATACATACATCATCATTAAATCGTCGACCTTTTTGCCTTCAGCACATGCCCAATGTACCCAGCGATATTAATTCCTTGCATGATATCAAAAGCTTATCTTTCTCAGCTATCGCCGTCTTGCAAGGACGCTTATGTATGTGTGTCGTAGCTATTTTTGTGCCGGGAAAAGTGTAACTCCTACTGTTTACGCTTTTGAGTTATTAATATTTGTTTGTAAATAAAATAGTATGCCTTTTTAAGACGGACTCTCTGTCTCTGCTGGCGTCGCCGACGGCAGGGAAGAGGGAGCGTTCGAGTTGACTGTCGCCTGCTTGGAGCTGGCGGAGCATCGAGGCGGGCAGGGACAGAACCAGAGCAGCCGAGAGAAGAGTCAGCAACAGGCACGACAGCACGGACATCGACGACATCAAGAGGGGAGAGTGCTTACCTGCAGAGAGAGGAGAGAGATGGAGGGAGAGAGAGAGAGAGAGAGAGAGAGAGAGAGAGGAAAAAGCGAGAGAGAGGAGAGAGGGAGAAAGAGCTAGAGAGGGAGAAAGAGCTAGAGAACATACGCGACCGATAAACCGAACCCATTTGTATATTCTCATTGTGAATAATTATTTAAAAAAAAAGAAGAAATCGATGATGAAGAACCACAGTGGGATGTTGGGACAAGGGCTAACGTGATTTCGATCAAAAGGAGGAAGGTGATTCGGCTATCTCTCAAGGAAGCACTATGGAGCTAGCTGTTAATTTTTGGGTGCTAGATCGACGAATTATTGCTTCTCGTATTTCTCACATCATTCGCGAATTGAAGAGCGAATGGTAGAAAAGAAAAAGAAGAATACAACAGTGTGTGACGTGGAAAATGAAGTTTCAAAGAAGGGAAAGCAAGATTGTTACTGATAGCTTCTGCAATACCCCGATGCAGAGAGACGGAGGTGAGGAGAGGAATAGAGATAGAGAGGAAATGAACGGAGGAGAAATAGCTGGAGAGAGAGAGAGAGAGAGAGAGAGAAATGGGCGAGAAATGGGTGGAGCATCAAGAAAAGTCTTGCTAATGGTAAGCCGATGCGTAAGCAAAATGATCAAGATGTGGAAAGGTCGGGAATCTTTGATTATATTTATGGGTAATCAGACAGCGTTTCCTAACGAGATCTCGTCTACCGCTTCAGCAGCACAGACAGAAAGAAGTCCACCGTCGGCGAGGTCTTATTCTGCGAAGTGAATCCGTGGTCAAGACAGGCCAGAGAATGTACTCAGATATAGTCTTTAAAGGGGGTGGAGACATGTAACGAAGGGGGCATAAACCTCCTACCGATTTGTGGGAGGAGTACCCAGTGGGTGTCCGTTCGTAGCTGATACATGTCAGATCTCTGCAATTTCAAAGGAGCAGAGAAAAACACGGGTCTGTACTTCTTCGAGAAAGCAAAAATAATGGAAGAAATGTTCGGTCCTGCTGCTATTTTACATTTAGAGATGAAATGAGCCACTAGTTATTGCAAGAGCACTGCAAGATTTCTGGAAAGAGAATGGATATGGGAGAGAATGGAGGGAGAGAGTGGAAGAGGCAGGAGTGGTAGAGAATGGAAAGGGCTGCTCTTCTGTGAGCCAGAAGATGGCGAGAGAGGCAAGCAGGAAGTGTGTAAGCAGAGACGTGGCTTATTCGTATATTCGAATGAGCATCGCAAGGTAGACTCTCAGGAGGAGAGAAGATGAAAAAATAGAGGGAGATGAAAGAGAGAGAGAGAGAGAGAGAAGTTATCATGTTTGGGCTCTGATTTATGAGAGACAAGAAGAACGCGGATTCAGGAATATTCTACAGTATCCTTCCGAGTGCATATAAACGCATGTTTATTCGGCATTTTGTATCTAGACAAAGACGTATCCAGCTATCTCTGCCCCTCCAGCTCTCTCCGATTTCTTCTCTTCAAGAAATGATCTCTGAATTTTAAGATTCTTCCTTTATCTTCATAGCACTAAATTTTCAAAATTCTCGAGCGCATGGGAGGGTTCGTCTTTGAGCTCGTATTTCCTTTCTTTGGTATTATTCGAACTCTTTCTCACTTTCTCTCTCTTTCTCTCTCTCATCCTCTTACCAGAATTGTTGGTCTACTGAAGTACGCAAAGGTTACGTTCAAACGACAGAACTTCTTCAAATAGTGAGAGAAGAATCGAGATGCTAAAGATCGGGAAGAGCTGCCAGAGTACTTTTTTCTGTCTTTCTCTCTATTTCTTTCTATCTCTCCATACTCTCTTTGGCTCCCACTCTCTCTCTTTCTTTCTGTATCTTTCCACTTTAACTTTTTTATTCAGCTCCCTCTTTATTGTCTCTATGTCCTTTTCAATCACGGAATCTCTCTCAATTCTTTTCCCAATGAACTCTACAACAAGCGTTGCTCAAATTTCATATTCATAGATATGCAGCTTTGTCCTTACTTGCCGAATCAAAATGTATTTTCTTTCCACTGAATCACTACAATTTTTCGCTCAACCCTATTCTCTTTGTGTTTTCTCGCTTACGTTGGTCTCTCTCTTTCTTCATTCGATACGCACAGAGATCTACTGAATATATACAAACCAAGTCACAGTGGGATTTTGTGGTTCTTCTTTTGGCTAAATATTTTCTTTCGCCCACGCTCAAGTGAGGTTTGTACATATTTATAGCCAAGCCCTTTCGTAGAGTCATCACTTTAGAGTTTTAGAGGTTTGCTTCTCTGAACCCATCCCTCTTGCTTTCGCTTTGAGTTTTATTATGCTCCCCGGTCAATGAGAGAACCACCTTCATTTGGATAATTTACCTCCCCGAGTGAAATGGAGCATATTAAAGATCATGAAAAAGGAGGCTAAAGTGCGAACCGATTATCCAAAGTCGCGCATTATCTCTGTCGTGCCAGGCAAAGAGTCGAATTCGTGGAACACCTCCCTCTGGAGTATTCCATGACTAGAGAGAAAGAGAGAGGGGAGAGTGAGAGAGCGAGCGAGAGAGAGAAGATCTCTGCTAGCGAGATCTGATAGTCGAAACTTTTTATGGTGGAAAGAAAATAAAAATAGAAATCATGGAGGGCACCCCGAGCTAATGCACTCTGAAAGGTTCTAGAGAATGGATCGTAAATAAAATAAATTTAATTCGAAATTCGAAAAAAAATGATGATGGTGGAGAAAAGTGATCTCCCGCGGTATTGTGGAATGTCCAAAGAACATAAATTTGGTTATTATCCAGTCATTCTTCAAGACAGAAATCAATCTTCGATAGTGTAAACATGTTGTGATCTACGCGACTTCTTCGTATTATTTCTTCTCTCACTATGAGCCGAAAATAAAGGAAAAAATACGTTGGCATTCGATCAAAGGAAAATTGTTGAAGACAAATAAACCAACAGACTGTTGGCAATCGCTCTTATGCAAAGAAGATGAAAGAATAAGAGAAAAATAGGAATAATATGTAGGAGCAGAATGTTTAGAACAAAAAAATATAAGTGATGCAGGCACAAACATTAAGAAAGCCGTTTTTTTTTTTGCTTGCAACCCGGCTCTCCCCCACCACAGTCCAAATTCGTCTCTTTCGTTAGAAGCAGTTCGTCATTCTTGTCAGGTTGCAGCAACGGCTAATGGTCGGTGACAGCTTCCCGAAAGTCGTTAGAATTGTTTCTTTCTTTTCCAGCCCCCTTCTTTTTGCAACGGAGCACATTCACTTAATTTCTTTTTTCTCCTACCGCTTTTCATTTCTTTCTTCTTCTCCAGCTAAGAACTATCTCGTTTACTTATTCCATCTCCATTTATCTTTTCTCGATTTCTTTCTCTGTATGCTTAATACTCTCTAATTATTCACCAAGCTTTTGCCATTTTGAATATCCGACTGAATACACTCGATTGGTCTCAGAACGCAGAGTTTCTTTCACAAAGTATACACAAATGTATGACAAGATTAGAAACGAAGAAGATGCCATGAATGTTTGTCGGTTGCCCCCAAACTCTGCTCTCATCAATTATGGTTATCTCATTTTACTCTCTTTTCTCATTTTGAGACCTTTTTCGCAGAACATGTCACTCTTCCATTCTCTCTTTTGCTATTTCTCTCTCTTCTTGTTTACTAGTAAACATCCTACTACATTAGTCAGTCATAATCGTCTGACACTGGAAAACGCTGCAAAGAAGGCTGCTGTGTAGTCGAGGATAATTTAGAAACACACCACGTTCTCTCTATCTCGTTCATTTACCATAATATCTCTCTCGCTCTCTCTCTCTCTCTCTCTCTCTCTCTTTCTTTCTCTCTTTCTCTCTCTCTCTCTGTTTCTCTCCTTTTCTCTCTTTCCCTCCTTTTCTTTTTTGTCTTCACCACATCGTTCGACCCAGAAGAGGAGCCAGAAATTTGAGAGGCCCACATCCGTATATGGCGGATTGCGAGGATTCCATCGTAAAAAGCAGCATGAGAATTGCAAAAGGTCCTGAGAGAAATGGACAGGCACTACAGCAAATGAAATCCACGCTCTCCATATTTACAACTTTACTTTCTATAGTTCCGCAGTCTATTTGAGTGTATGCCTGTTGCAAATGTGCATGTGTCATAGGCAGCTTGTTGACTAAATGTCTAGTCCTTGGTCTACGCCTCCCTTTCATGCGCTCTTCTCTCGTCTTCCTTTTAATGAACGAAGCTTATGTATGCTGCATCTCTTGCCAACCCGCCTTTTTAGACATACCTGAATGTCCATAAATGCAGCTTGTTTTTTTAAATCTCGGCGGTGTTCCAGTTTCCAGTGTTTCGAGAGCGCATTTGCAGGTGTATTTCGTGGCTGCAAAACTGAACTGGACGAGAGAACGGACGTCCGGGAGATGATTAGAGTCCCGTTGAACGGGGAGTGCGTGGGTATACAGTGGAAGGGAGGCTGCTGACCTGTGAAGGAACGCCGGAGGGAGAACAAGATGATGTTAGACCACGAGAGAAAAGAGACAAGATTAGAAAAGAGAAGAAAATTGGAAGGAAAATAGAAAGAAGAACTTGAAAAAGGCAGAAGAAAAGAAGAAGAAGAAGAAGAAGAAGAAGAAGAAGAAGAAGAAGAAGAAGAAGAAGAAGAAGAAGAAGAAGAAGAACTTTTCTGCTTTTCATCTTCCGTTTTCTATTCGGAGGCGTTCTCTGCACTTTTGCAAGGGCTGAATAGAAAGCGACCAGGAAGAACCTTGCCAGAACGCACGTTGGCAATCCGTGTTTTTTGTAGCTGGAACGGATGCGGATCACAGTGGGTAAATGGAATATTCCATCATGTGTGTTGTGATGAGGAGAGAGAGAGAGAGAGAGAGAGAGAGAGAGAGAGAGAAGGAGTGGGAATGAGAGACAAGGAGAGAGAAGGAGAGTAAGAGTAAGGGAGAGAGTGAGAGGGAGAGCGAGAAGGAGAGAGAAAGAGAGGAAGAGAGAGTGAGGGAGAGAGAAAGAGAGGAAGAGAGAGTGAGGGAGAGAGAGAGAAGAGAGAGAAAATGCAGAACATCCAGAACATCGGAAATATAAGCAGAAAACAAAATGTGCTCCCTAACCTTCTACCGTACCTCCTCCATCGTCCTAATGCACTCTTTAATACATACCAAGAATCCAAGCAATTCTCTGATTCTGTCTTGCTTCCAATGTTCGATCTGCTATAGCAAAAATGCACTTTTTGAAAGTTTTCTGAGAACTTCCGCCTGCGGATTCAAATGTTCCCAGGTCCTAAAGGGAATTGAACGCCAATCTGTGACGGCGTTCTGTGACTTCTGGAATTGAAACAGCTGATCGCGCATTTCCTATGCGTTTTCCCCTCGCCATTCTTTTCTACACACCAATTCACATTTTTATCCCCCAACACATTTTCTTCTGTATCTTCTGTTCTTTCTCTCTCTCTCTTTCTCTCTCTCTCTCTCCTTTTTAAAGACGGTGAAGTGAGAATTCGTATATTAATTAATGGCTTCTTAGAATAAAAGCGGCATAGAATGCATATGTAAAGTAGATTGCTTTGGTGGTGTAGAACAAAGGAACTTGGGTGCAATAAGGGTTCAGGGTATACTGAGCATAGCGGGCTGGAAGGGAAGAGCTTGGTCAAATATTTGGACTGGTAGAGAAAAGAGAGCGAAAGACACAATGAGAGCCAAAGAGAGAAGGAAAAAGAGAGAGGGAGAGGGAGAAAGAGACAAGGAGGGCCAAAGAGAGAAGGAGAAGAAGAGAAGGAGGGAGAGAGAGGGACAGAAAGAGACAAAGAGAGCCAAAGAGAGAAGAAGAAAGAGAGAGAGAGAGAGCGAGAGACAAAGACAGAGAGAGAAGGGAGAGAGAGAATAAAGGGAAGGAGAGCGAGCCAAATAATCTATGTACTCATGATAAAATACATGTAATATATAAATAAGCATAGATGCAGCCTGCTCGGGTGCCAATTGTGTTGCCGACTAATTTGATGAACACAAAGCATAATGAAGTCAACGGTCTCGTTCTTACCAAATTCATTACTCATCGAGGCCAGCACGAATTGACAGTAGCTAGAATTGAAATTCAGAGTCATGCGAGAAGGGCACAAAAGAAGTACGGGGACATTTGACCAGAGCTGGAACAAATTTGTAACGGATATATCCGTTAAGTAGTTGCAGCGCCAGAATGAGAGCGACAATACTAACCATAAATGCGAAAATCTCGAAAGAAACTGTGGCAACTTCTTGGGTGGCGACAGGAAGATGGCGTCAAATGAGCAGAATGCCTCAGGCGAGTAATGAGGAAACGAAGAGGAAAGGGCGGAGGGGTCAAGAGGGGGAGATTAGAAGAGAGGAAGGATGCTGCGGCAACCACCGCCACGGCCACCCGCAACGTGAGCAGAGAAAGGGGGAGGAGCCAGGCTAAGCATGAGGCTGGAAAAGTGCAAAGGTCGGAGAGGGAGAGAATGAAGAGAGAGAGAGAGAGAGAGAGAGAGAGAGAGAAAGAGAGAGAGCTTATTCGAGCGAGTTAGAGAAAATAATAGAAACTTGGAATAAGAAATGTACTACAATAAACCAGAACATGGGAGAAAGTGTGAGTTGACTACTGAAACCACGCCCATATTTTATTAATTTTGTACCATCGACAAAGTCGACAAAGTTTTTAGTAAGAGCGAAATATACAATAACTGTTACCGTACTATAATAATTTTTAAGGCGAAGTGTTATGTCAGAGCCTAGAAACTGTACGTGAAAAACTCCATATCTCATTTTTAACGTTATAAAAATCTTTAAAAAAAAATAAAAGCATATGATTCGAATCACGGCCGGTGCTACGCTGCTGTGACATCATCATTCGGCTAAAATGAGAATTGGTTCGATTGTACCACATGGTCATAATAAATAAAGTCTTGACGTGGATATGACTTTTACAGTGATACTACTTTTAGCGAAATACATTCTTTTTTTTGCTCCAAATCTGAAGACGTGGATATTTGATTAAAACTCTAGTGTGACAAAAGAGCAAAAAAAATACAACAAGGTTTATGATGACTTGTCGTTGTTTGTACATACTACAAAACCACTCCCGACCACTTCACATCCCCCACGCAGAGTAGATCTACCGTAGGCGGAATGTCTCAGTAGCCGCAATCTCGTCGTCACGCGACCCGAGTGTATCCCTTTTTATTCATTCAAAAAGAAGGACTATTCTCGGGCAAGAAGGGCATTGGTGTCTTATCAACCTACACATCTAAATATCTAAATCACCGCCAACGAGCAGTTTCATACTGCCGTAAATTGTAGCTGGCTAATGGCACAAAAGACAGAATCTATCAAGGAAGAAAGGTGCACCGAGGAGATGCGTGGAAACAGCCAACTTTTATGACAAATGTTAGGCATGAGCTCATACTAATGTGATTATTAATACATACAAAACAAAAGTAGAGAAGTTCTGAAGAGCGCGCGCGAGAGAGAGAAAGAAGGCGACGAATCAGAAATTCTTCTAACCTTTAACAAAATGATGTATGTACAGTCCCGCTCAACATTGTTGGGTCCGGTATTAATAGTATTAATAGTATTAATATAAATAATACAAACTGGAATAGCGCGCTGAATACGCATTTTCGTGCCATTTCGCGTAGGAATTTACCTATTTCGACCATGGAGATTACGACTGTTAAGACCGTTTTCAAAAATATGCTGAAATGGCTAAGATCTCATAATATTGCATTTAATTTGGCCGTGTATGGGTTCCAAACGGGCTGGCTTCAACTCCTGGACTACAAAGTGCAAAATAAAGTGAAATTTTCAGAGCACTGCTTATCTTTTTTGAGTTTCTTGTTTTATTTCTTTTGAGTTTCTCATTTTGTTTATGTATAAACGACGACAAAAAATAAAAAAATAAAAATTTTTCTTGCGGGCAAAAATCTGCTCTCAAACGGGTATCGAACCGAGACCTCGAGATTACCGGTCAAACGCCTACCAATACTCTACAGGCGGTACAATCAGGTCTGATGATATCTTTCTTTGGACAGCGTCGATTGCCTCACAAAGGAAACGTCGATTCTGAACACGTTCGCTCATACTTTATTGAGAGATAGAGAGAGAGAGAAAGAGAGAAAGAGAGAGATGGAGGGAATGCGAGAGAACGAGAAAGAAGGAGAGAGGGAGAAAGTGAAAGAGAGACGAGCAGTAAGAAATAGAGAGCGGGAGAGATAGAAAGAGATAGAGAGAGGGCGAGAGAGAGAGAGGTGAAAGAAAGTGCAGGTGCTGTTAGCTGACAATGAGAAAAAAATCATTGGTCTAACGACATACCGTAGCTTCAGCCTTGAAACGGTGACGCAGAGTAGATGTAGTCGACGCTGCACCTTCTTTCGCCTCTCTCTCTCTCTCTCTCTCTTTGTTTCACACTAAAGTAGGAAACAGAGAGTGTTCAGAATCGACGTTTCCTTTATGAGAAATCGACGCTGTCCAAAGAAAGGTATCATCAGTTTTGTTTGTACCGTCTATAGAGTATTGGTAAGCGTTTGACCGGTAATCTCGAGGTCTCGTTTCGATACCCGTTTGAGAGCAGATTTTTTTTGTATTTTTTGTTGTCGTTTATACATAAACAAAATGAGAAACTCAAAAGAAATAACACAAGAAACTCAAAAAAGGTAAGAAGTGCTCCGAAAATTTCACTTTATTTTGCACTTTGTAGTCCAGGAGTTGAAGCCAGCCCGTTTGGAACCCATACACGGCCAAATTAAATACAATATTATGAGATCTCAGCCATTTCAGCATATTTTTGAAAACGGTCTTCACAGTCGTAATCTCCATGGTCGAAATAGGTAACCTCCTACGCGAAATTGCACGAAAAAGCGTATTCAGCGCGCTATTCCAGTTTGTATTATTTATATTAATACTATTAATACTATTAATACCGGACCCAACAATGTTGAGCGGGACTGTAGATACACATATGTATTTACTTGTCGAAACATCATCTACTTCACCCTCTGGCGCGTTTCCGATTCATGAGCAACTTCGCGTGGCTGCGATAAAAAGGAAGTACATACAGTACCGCCCAACATCCAGGGGTCATGGATGCAACGGATGCAACGGTTGCATCCTTAAGACCCATGCGAATTGTGGCTTGTATAGACTTCGAACATTTTTCATATTATATTTTTCGGAATGAGAATTTTTTTCTCTATCGATTGAACATATGAAATCCAGAAAATACTCTACTTTTTGTGCGAAGATTTTGTCTGCAAGATATGTCCAAATGGTGCGCATGACAAGGATGTCTAGTGTGTTTCACGAGAAATTGGCAAGTTGCCAAGGCTGTCTGGACAAACGAAGAGCCGTTGTTGTTTCGAAGTTCCTTTTTGTCACTCTTACTTTCTTCTTTTACAATTCGATGTTATCTTGTTTAGATGATGCGTGTTCGTATGGAGGATAGCGACCGTGCCGTTCTTCGCCTCCGAGGGCTCTTACCATGCGAAACACTGACCGTGATCACCATCTCAGCCGAGGGCTCTTATAATCAGATTAGTCGCATTTATTTTCCTTTAAATACATTTTTTGACCAACTCATGAATAGGACGCTTTGTGGATAATTTGCAGTACATGCGGCTTGTTGTGCCGCCAGAGTGCTTTTACTCCTTCAAGCTGTTCTTACGACACCGATCCGCTGACACCCTCATTCAAATCAAGTTTTCAGTTTGCGTTTTTTTTTCAATTACTAACAAAAATTTATTCAATTAACAAAACCAAGCGAACAATTTCAATACATTATTACTAGCTAAAATGCTGCGATTATTCGCTTTCTTCCTGAAAGTCCAGCTGCTGCGACCTGGGTGGGAGAGGGCTGCGGGAACAGCTGCGGCTGTGGCTTCTTCTCTGCGAAGAAATGCTAGTAGCATCGCCCAGGTTCTTAGCTGCTTGCCTTAACATATTTCAATAGTTGATGTTCAAAATGATTTTAATGAGCTAGGCTAACTTCTTCTGCTTGTACGCATAATTATCAATCAGCTGCCTAGCGTAATTCACTTGTATTCTCAAGTCAGATGCTGACTTGGGGAAGTAATGAGCTACCATCTAAATTTGAGAAGACCGACTACGTTTAGGTGAGATATTACTGACTATCTATATCTACAAATAATAACAAAATACAATATAAAAGATGAGGTAAACCTTGAAGACAAACGTGCGTTTTGCGGAGTTTAGTCTCTGCAAAATTGGCTCATATTTGTCATCGTCATCTTCGAAGACTGTTCTGATCTTGAATACATGTTTACATATTAATATTTATTAGTTCGTATAGGAAAATGATAAGCATGCCAACTTCCTCTTCTTCTTTGATGCAGCGATTTTTTCGGGAGTGTGATGGATGGGCAGCGGTCAAATGGGCAGCGGTCAAATGGGCAGCGGTCATTTGGGCAGCGGGCAAACGGCAAGCAGCCGTTTGCCGTAAACGTGATATAATTTTATGATTTTAGCAAAACTATTGATTCAAAAACTTTGATAACATCACGCAATATTTTTTCTTCTTTGATTTTTGATAATTTTTCTATCATACACATTTTGAATATGTTTTATTTACAGGCAATATTTTACAAAAGTATTTTTAAAAACGAATCACCTTCATCAAATCATCATCATAACATTATAACAATACAACAGTTCTTGGAAATCATTGAATCCCTTCTATTTGCGAATATCCACGTAAGCACGGCTTTCAAGTGATCCAACACGTTCCTGTCAATTGAATCATTCTTCGTGTGCCCATTCAAAGTCGTCCTGTTCTGGGGGCTCTACTGGGGGAGGGGGGGGGTGAGATTTTCGGAAGATGCAGATTGATACAGAGCCTGGAACTCTGTTTGGTGATCGAGCAGTTTCGAGGCGACGAGTTGAGCAGTTAGTTGAGTTGTATTGACAAAAGTAGGTACCAGGAAGTCTTCTCCTTCTATCAGAGAGAAGAGGTACCACCTCCAACAAAAGTCATGATGGGTATGAATAACAAATTTTTGTAGTAATTAGCTTAATTTTACACAGACTTTGAAAGAGAAACTTCACAAGCGCTGCTCGCTGTCTATCCACAGGCCGAAGTGCTGTTCATCAACGCATTTCCCTATTTCAAGGCAATTGACAACAAGATTCAAGATCGGGAAGTTTGCTCTAGATACGTATACACATGTACATACGTTAACATAACGTATATATGTGCGTATAAAGTACAAGGTATGCTAGGTTCCAACACCAGAAGGAGTTCCAGGCTCTGTATCAATCTGTATCTTCCGAAAATCTCACCCCCCCCCCCCCAGTAGAGCCCCCAGAACAGGACGACTTTGAATGGGCACACGAAGAATGGTTCAATTGGCAGGGACATGTTGAATCACTTGAAAGCCGTCGGTGCTTACGTGAATATTCGCAAATAGAAGGCATTCAATGATTTCCAAGAACTCTTGTATTGATATAATGTTATGATAATGATTTGATGAGGGCGATTCATTTTTAAAAATACTTCTGTAAAAGCCTGTAAATAAAACATAGTCAAAATGTGTATGATAGAAAAAATGATCCAAAATCAAAGAAGAAAAAATATTGCGTGATGTTATCAAAGTTTTTGAATCAATAGTTTAGCTAAAATCGTAAAATTATATCAGGTTTACGGCAAACGGCTGCTTGCCGTTTGCCCGCTGCCCATTTGACCGCTGCCCATTAGACCGCTGCCCATCCATCATACTCCCATTTTTTCCGTGCACTTTTTGTCACAAGCTGACTCTGTTCCAAGGAAAATAACAGATCCTCTGTACTTCTTCTTTGAATATTCAACCTGAGAATCAGTCCTGTTTTAACAGTATTTTGCAAAAAAAAATTAATTTAATTTTTTAACAGACCCAGTTGTAGCATCCAACTGTAGGATGAGTCAGTTGAGCCGTTTCGAGAACAGTGTACTGCTGCGTTAAAGATGCTTTCCTATCCCAGGCAATAATGGCATGCGACATCTGTGCGAGGAAACGAACAATAAGAGACAATTAGCATTATAAAGGGACACAAGTGAAAGTACAGAAGTGCAGGTGATACAGAGGTGATGACATCTACAATGGGGATATGACAATGAAAGGCTTCGATCCCTCTGAGGGCGATGCGAGGGAGGGCTTCTCCTCTCCGAGGGCGAGGCGAGGGAGGGCTTCTCCTCTCCGAGGGCGATGCGAGGGCGAGCTTCTCCTCTCTGAGGGCGAGGCGAGGGAGAGCTTCTCCTCTCCGAGGGCGATGCGAGGGCGAGCTTCTCCTCTCTGAGGGCGAGGCGAGGGAGAGCTTCTCCTCTCCGAGGGCGATGCGAGGGAGAGCTTCTCCTCTCCGTGGGCGATGCGAGGGCGAGCTTCTCCTCTCCGAGGGCGATGCGAGGGCGAGCTCTTTCTCCTGATTTGCATAGCCACGTGTTCATTTTCATTTTTCTTTGGTTGCTTTTCGTGAGCGGTCGATTCCTCGAACCAATATGAAGAGAGATAGAAAACGAGAGAGTAAGAGAAGAGGAGTGAGTGAGAGAAAAGAGTGAGTGGGAGAGTCCATTTTGTTCGTCTTTCTTCATGATGTTTGTGTTTTTCGACATTCTTTGATGATATCACTACTCAGTCTCTTCGATGCATCCGTTGACTGTTCGCATACTAGTCGAGAGCGCTAACCTACAAGACTGTGCTGAAGATAGTCCGTGGTCGTGTTCCCTCAGAAACTAAATTCAAGAAGGGAAAATTCTCCCTCTCGCAGAAGTCTCGAGCCAGGAAGGTCTGTTGGAGAGAGAGAGAGAGAGAGAGAGAGAGAGAGAGAGCAGGATGTGTAAAGAAGTTGGTGCAGGCCCTTCTCGTGATGTACTCCATCAACCCCTCAATCACCGCAAAGAAGGCGATTAAGCATCTTGTCCGCCGAGTGGGCTGTCAATTTTCCCTTTCAACGGTGAAACGTCTCCGAACCCAAGCCGGATTGAGAAAGCATTCGGCAAAATATTGTCACTTTATTAGAGAGAACAATAAAGTTAAGAGAATGCGGTGGTGCTTAGAGATGAAAAGAAGGGGGGAAACGTTCATTGACAGTATATTCACTGATGAGTGTACTGTTCAAGCCGATCCCAACAAGACGCTGTGGATTGTGTCAGGAGGATATAAGGATAAGAACAGACTGGCTCCTTTGCCAAAACATCCTGTGAAAGTGCACGTCTACGGCGGGATCTCCTGGAGAGGCGCAACTCAGCTATTTCTATTCGACGGCACGGTTAAAATAACATGACAGTAAAAATAAAAGAAAATTAAGTTCATTTGTTATTAATGGTTTTTACACAGGATCGCATGGACAGCGAGAAGTTTTGCAGTATATATGAACAAACAGTCCATGCGTTCGGTCAGGAAAAGTACTACGGGAGGTTATTATTCCTCCATTCAATCAAACGAAATTCTCCTATACTTTGCTTTAAATGTGCAATAATCTAATCAAAGAGCTTAGCTCAACTTTAGATACAAGCTGGTGCAAGACAACGCTCCAGTCCACACCAGCAGGTTCACAAGAGCGCGACTTGCGCAGCTTGGAGTGGATGTAATGGATTGGCCACCGGAATCTCCTGACCTTAACGTGATAGAACTTGTTTGGGCCGAAATGAAGAACTACGTCCGGTTAGTAAAATAGTGGATCTCCAATATAATTCCAAATCAATATTCCAGAATACAATCAACGTATCAGCTTTAAATCAGGAACAACTGCGCTGGCCACACTCTATCCGATCTCAAGACTGCGCTATACAGTTTCTGGGGCACCCTGTCTAAGGAGAAATGTCGCCGTTACATTTCCCATGTGCCAACAGCTATTGACAAAGTCATTGAAGCCAAAGGAGGGAACTTTGTTGAATGATTTGTTAATTTTGTTGCTATTCTTTCTAATCATATTAATATTTCAAAAGCTTTCATTTAGTTTTTAAAGCATACAAAACAAACATGTTAATGATTTGTATCGAGAATAATATACAATTGAATAAATCTTTTCAACAAACAGAGAAACATGCAAACTGTAAACTTGAGTTGAATGGATGTCAGCAGATGGTTGTCGTTAGAACAGCTTGAAGGAGTACACTGGCGGCAGAACAAGCCGCATGTACTGCAAATTATCCACAAAGCATCCCATTCACGACATGCTCATGAAAATGTAAATAAAGGAAAACGAATGCGACTAATCTGATTATAAGTGCCCTCGGCAGTGATGGCGATCACGGTCGGTGTCCCGCACGGTAAGAGCTTTCGGGGGCGAAGACTGGCAAGGTCGCTATCCTCCACATGATTACGCATCTTCTAAACAAGAGAACGATGAAATGTAAAAAAGGAAAAACGGATGACAAAAATGAGCTGCGAAACAGCTTAAGCATTCGTTTTTGCTTGCAGTCTTGGAGACTTGGCAACATGCCAATTTCTCGTAAAACACACTAGACAGCTTTGCACCTTATTTAATGCGCACCATTTGGACATATCTTGCAGACAAAATCTTCGCACAAAAAGTAGAGTATTTTCTGGATTTCATATGTTCAATCCATAGAGAAAAAAATTCTCATTCCGAAAAATATAATATGAAAAATGTTCGAAGTCTATACAAGCCACAATTCGCATAGATCTTAAGGTTGCAACCGTTGCATCCGTTGCATCCATGACCCCTGGATGTTGGGCGGTACTGTACAACAGAGCCTTGTGGCAAGCTTCTTGCAGATTTTAGAGCTGAAGCAAAGTTCAGAATTTCATGGCCTCCTTTGCATATTTCGCAGCTCGGTTACAAAATAAATAAATAAGTATAATGTGGCTATAAATGAAGCTGATTTCACCGACACCTTACAGTAGCTAAGGATGCACGATCAACTCTGTTTGTCCTAAAGCGAAAATACCTCCTCTTTTATTCATATCAACCCGCCTTATGGTAAACCACTTTTGCGGGATTTTATACACAATCTCATAAATGCTATAATTAGCTATTCGGCATGATAACATGCGCGGCTTTATGTAGTATGTTCACCGAAATGTTAGCCTTGCGGAGCACCGGTGGGCAGAGAATCATGTGACGCACTATGCTCATTCTCCTCCCTGACCACGCCGGCAACTGGTCGTTATTTGGAGTCAGCCAGACACGAGTACTCAGACAAGTACTCAACCACCATTGCGAGGTAACAAATATCGCTGATCACTTAGTTTGTTCAAAAGTAAAGTAAAGTGACTTTTTCTTCCGGTGTAGTCTACGCTTTCTCTGCCTCGCGTAGTGGAATACGATGAAGTTGTACACGAATATCCATGTAGAAGGAGCGGAATTGCGCACAGAGAGAGAGAGAGAGAGAGAGAGAGAGAGAGAGAGAGAGCAGAATAGGTGATAAATCGAGAGATAAGGAGAAAGAAAGTCTGAGAGAGATAGAGACAGCTGCCTGGACTGGTAGATAAGTTTGTTAGAATAGTCGGAAGTACACTCTTCTTGCAGGCGTGCAATCGTGTGCTTCGGATTACGCAGATAGTGGCCCGCTGATAATACAGTTACTGGTGGAAATTTCTGTCATCTCTCCCTCTTTCTCTTCCACCATCTTTCTCTCACTCTTCTACCCTTTACCTTTCTCTCTAACACCCTTTCCCTCTCTTTCTCCTCCACCTTCTCCAATCACCTTCTCATCACTTCCGTTATCCAACCACGTGCTCCGTCACAAGTGCACAAATTTTTTTTCAAGAAATCCGTACTCTACAACCCTCTATTCTTGGGATTTTCGTTAAAAAAAAAGCCGCTGGGAAACAAGGTTAAGCTTTCATGCTTGCTGAACGATCAGGCTACTCTTTTTATTCTCTGATACTGAGCAGTATGAGGTAAACGTGGGAAATCAGTTTTTACTTGCTGATTCTTTGCACACAACACAGCAATACACGGAAATATAGCAACTTCGGAGTAACAGACACATTTAAAACAATGATTTCTCTCTCTCCCTCTATCTCTCTTTTTCTCCCTCTCTCTCTCTCATGCAGTTGGTTCTCTTGCCCTTCTTGACATCGATTCTAATCCTATCCTTGTCGAGAGGCTTCTCCGAGTGAACAGCCTCGAGATCTATTCTTCTGCTTTCCTCGCTCGCTTCCAGAGGGACGTTTCCCTGCGGCGCAACCACGTATCCATCCTCGTGAAGTGGAGTGTTCCGAAGCGCCTAAAAGTAATATCTGGTTGTACAAGTCTAACATGATGCCGAAAACGTTACCGTATGAAAGATGACTTATTTGCCTTATACCATGTATTCATCATGTGTTTCCTATGACGTCTATGGGGGTTCAAAGATACGAAAATTCACAACCGTTTTCATGGGTGCTGTGCTATTTCCGACCAATTCCTCAAAGGCTATGTGTCATGTCCGTGACATTTGGCACGCTGCAGTTAGACTTCATTTTATACTTGTGTTTTAATGACAGTGTCAAAGGCTACGTGTCATGTCCGTGACATTTGGCACGCTGCGGTTAGACTTCATTTTATACATGTGTTTTAATGACAGCGTACTGCAAAAAAGAAAGAAAGAAAGATTTCCGTAGGTGTTGCGCAGCTTAACATCACGAGATGTTCACGAGATCAAAGTGGAAAGGAAGCAGCGTTCTACAAGTGCAAGTTACAAGAACCCTTGCGGGATACTTCCGAACCAGTGTTGAAATAGTGCCTGCCTCTGGACATGGGCCAGAGGTTACTAACGGCAAACCCCTATCCCCGGGGGGTTACAAAGTGAAATAGTTTGTAAAAAAAAACTGTTCTGGGCCTTCAGCCCGGGGGATTACAACTCTGTCATGAGTTAGACCTATTTCAGCACTGTTCCGAACAGAAAACACAATCAATTAGCTAACCTTATTCCTCACTTAACTTTCTAGACTAAATTTTGCAGAAAGCAAAATAGGGTTTAAACGAAAAAAAGGCCCACCCACACATTTTTCTTCCTAATGCCACCCACTACATGGTCAGAGAGGAGATGAAAGACCAGGTAAAAGAGACAGGTCAGGGGAGAGAGAGAAAGAGAGAGAGAGAGAGAGAGAACGAGAGAGAGAGAGAGCGCGAGAGAGAGAGAACGAGAGAGAGAGAGAGGGCGAGAGAGAGAGAAAGAGAGGGGAGAGAGAGAGGACGATCTGGTGAAAACAAAGAGAGAACAGGAGGAAAAAAAATTGCCTTCAGCCCATATGCTGAGAAAAAAGAATGTTGCGAACACGGACAGGGTGGCGGCCACCAGGGAAATGAAGAGGAAGGAGAGAAAGTAAGAGGGAGAGAGGGAAAGAAAAATAGAGAGAGAGAGAAAGAGAGAGAGAGAGAGAGAGAGAGAGAGAGAAAGAGAGAGAGAGAGAGAGAGAGAGAACAGCAAAGAAATAATGTGCATCCCTCCGAGTAATTCATCAACGTGGGCAGTCTTCTTGGCACGGTTTTCATATAACATCACTATTCGGAACAACGGGAACAAAGAAGTCAGAGAATGACGCATGAATACAATAAGAACTAAGAAGGTCAGAAAAGTGCAAAAGTTTCCGCAGCGAGCAGGATTCGAACCTACGCGGGCAGAGCCCAATTGATTTCTAGTCAATCTCCTTAACCACTCGGACATCGCTGCACACCCTTGCTATTTCACAGGGAGAGCTAGTTGAAAGCTTGCGATAGGAACAAAACGTATCATCAAAAGCATGGCAGCACTGTTTAAGAATGCTCTCAAGTTCATGTGACTTTTCCCAAAATAGTGCTTGTCAAGGAAGTATTCCCAGAGGATAACAAAAGTTATACCTTGATATTCTTTTTCCCATTCTCAATCGTTGTGTCCTGTTGACATAAATTGCACGTGCATGCCTTTTTTGCTCGTGAATCTCTGGTAAAATGCCTAAAAAAGACGGAGGCACAAGCATAATGCAATTCACATGACGTTTGGTAAAAAAAGAGCACTAGAACATATTTAGATTCACCGGTCGCTAATGGAGAAGGCACAACTTGAATCCAATCTGCACATCACGTTTTTGGTCGATCAAGAGTAGACTTGCCCGAAAATGATGCAAGGCTCACGAAGTTCGACTATGATGGACTATAGAACGAGAGAAAGATGGAGAGAGAGAGATAGAGAGAGAGAGAGACAGAGAGAGAGAAAGAGAAATAAATGGGAAAAGAAGTTTTTTTAAGGAAGAGGTATGAATTTCTTGCGGAATAAATAAAAAAAAGAAAAGGAAAGCACTTGCAAATGTAAAGTTGGAGAGGGGGAATAAAAGAAGTGAGGAAAGAAAATGGTCTACATAGCACATAATTACGGTTCAGACAGACCTCATAAGTGGAAAATGTGAAAATAATTGCAAATATGGGAAACAATTAGGAAAAAATATTCTGTAAATTTTAAATATGCCCCTTAGCTCGAAGCGTAATCCCGCAGTTATTAATGAATATCGAAAACATCTGTTCAACGTTCTAGTCGCTTACTTCTTGTCAACAGATTGCTCTCCGTATTTTGTTACTAGAAATGTTGTGCTAAATTGAAGGAAATAAGTATTCATGCCAACGATTTGGATAAGTAACTTCTATTTGTAGCTCTGACTGTTGCTAAGAAATAGGTAATGAGATCAAGATAATTAGAAGGACTGAGAAAGAGGAGGAAGAGAGAAAGAGAGAGAGGTAGTGAGAGAGAGGAAGAGAGAGGGAGAGAGAGGTTGTTTGCGGGAAGGAGAGATAGGGAGAGAGAGAAGGAGAGAGAGAAAGAGAGAGAAAGTGGTAATGTTAGCACCTGGCTTACACTACTTCTGGAATACAAATGCTAAACTATCGTCGGATGAAAGGCAAAGTCGGATAAAAGGCCAAGCTCAGTACAAGCTTGCAAAAAATGCTATGCCGTTTCAGGATTGAGCTCATATATACGAAGCTCATATATACGATTTCACAAAAGAAGAGATGTGCAAGCCGAATAGTTTCATGGCCAAGGAAAAGGGTGGTCCGAGGGTCCCACACAATTGGGTGGGTAAGACCTCCGATGACCTCGAAAAATAGGGTGGGTAAGTGAAAAATGTAAATTTTCGGGCCTCAAAATTGCGGGGGTAGCCCGGTTCGGACTTTATTTTTTTCCCTGATGTCTAATATTCAAATATTACATTTTAACTACCATAACTATATGCATATCCCTTTGCTCACGTCATACTAATGTAGAACAGCAAACTATTTAATACCTGTTGTGGAGTCAAAGGGTCGTCCGCCTCATCCTCTCTTAGTGGGCATTCCTGTTCCTCCCAGACTGTGTACATCGGTTCAACGCCCTATAACAGTAAAATCAGAAGGGTATCAAAAATAAAAGGAGTAAGAAATGGAGATAGAAAGAAAGAGAGAAAGAGAGAGAGAGAGAGAGAGAGAGAATGAAGAGCATAGTGAGAGAGACAGAGAGAAAGAATGAGCGACATGTGGAAACCTTGGGATCAAATTCTCTCTGTAGTTTCCATATATCAAAATAGCGTAAAAAAGTTAATCCTAAGCAAATCACAGCATAAGTTGGTAATTTCCACTTTTTTCTTTCTTTTGAATAACCTCCACATCGACATCCTCTAGAAGACTCGCTCGGGCGATTGCTTCTCGGAGATGAGCCACCTTAATCGAGTTTTGTATACGGTATAAGATGCTTGAATTCTCAGTTGAACTATGTATAGCATAGCATAAAAAATGAATAAAAAGTAAAGAAAATTATGAGCAATTAAGGAGGAATATGGAGTGATTGGTAGAGAGCAGAGAGACAGGGAGAAAGAGAGGGTTAGAGAAAGGGTATGAAGTGATTGATAGAGAGCAGAGAGACAGGGAGAAAGAGAGGGTTAGAGAAAGGGAGAGTTGGATAAAAAAATGAGACCAGAAAGATCACAAATTGAGCATCTGATGCCGTTCTTTAAAGAGTCAAACGAGCAAATTGTTAAGTACTCCACGAGATTTCCAAAGATGCGTTTAATTTGTGAGTAAGCAGAAATACTCTCCAGACTAGACGCTTCTTAAGACTGGAGTCTTATCATTAGTCTCATGTCTGTGTCTCGTGAGTGGCTGATCTAATTGCAACTCTCAATCTGCGTCAGCCATTCCCTCTTTCTTGCTGGCCTTTCTGTGCCATATCACAAAATGTTAATGTAATCGAGCGCGGTCAATTTTAGGAAAGCAGAGATATTGAATGGCAGGGGCTTATCATCTGAATATTGCACTTGTGGATACATACGGCTTTGGTTTTAGGAATCGGCACACTGGGGAACCGATAGTTAATTCGACATCGGACTGCGTAACAGGGAAGTGAAAGCACACACATATACGTACGTGAAAGCATATGGTCACTTCCGTTTCTCTCTCTCTCTCTCTCTCTCTCTCTCTCTCTTTCTCTCTCTCTCTCTTCTCTGCTGAACGTTTGGTCTCGCATTTATGAATAAAGAGGTTTGCCAATGTATAATTTCAAATTCGCCTAGCTGTCATTATTGGGGGAAGAACTGGCCATGAGATGGTGAGGAGATGAGGAGAGAGAGAAATGGGGGGGGGGGGGGAAGGGGATTCGACAGGCCAAGAAAGACATTGTTAACAATTAAAGTTAAAATCAAATTAAAAGGATGAAACGGAAATAATGAAAAGACTGACGGCTTGCTCGTCGCTGAATCGCACGAGGGAGAGCTCTTCGAGTCTGGCGAGGAGTTCGTGAGAGAAACGGACCGTGGACATACGGGCAAGCGCTTCCGACGAACGAATCTGACACTCTTTTCATCATCTTTGATGTATATTCACTCTCCTCTATTTTTTTTATCTCTCTACTTCCATCTCTTTCTCTCTCTCTCTCTCCTTTCTCTCTCTCTACTTCCATCTCTCTCTCTCTCTCTCTCTCCATTCTCTCTCTACTTCCATCTCCCTCTCTCTCTCCCTCCTTTCTCTCTCTACTTCCATCTCCCTCTCTCTCTCCATTCTTCTCCAACCTTTGAAGGCACTGGTGAGGGTGGTACGAGCAAGCGTTCTCCTGGTAGCGGCTTCTTCGGTTCGGCTTGCGTTGAATTATCTGTAATGCATAAATTGAATGTATACTAGTGTCCGGAAAAATTTTTACCCGACAAACAAGTGCTTCCAGAACTAGATTAATCGTTAGTCTGAGCTATTATGAATATACCACTCCGATGAGATGATCTTGATGTCGATGCCTCCTTCCAGTGATTCCGTGACAAGAGAAGGCCGCAGCGTTTAGCCACGCAAACCACCACCGATGATCGCATCGATAAAGGATTTCAAATACCGTAATCCCTCAACTGAAACTCTAGGGAGTGAATAACCCAAAAATCCACCTATACCTAACTGTCGCACTTTGTTTAAAAAAATCGCATGGAAAAAACACACAATACAAACTCTTATAAGAACTGGTTAAGTAAACGACCGCCATGACAAATGACATATATTTGTCATCGAAATCGAAATCGAATTGATTATTTCTTTATCACAATTGTTAACATTAAAATCAGAACAGAACAACCGAAGATGTGTGTAAACCCGTAAAACAAAACAACAAAAACAAGATATTCAAAAATTTTAGCTTTCACTTTCCTTAATCTCTACACTTTCACCCTGTTTCTCTTCTCTCTGTCCGTCTGCTCCCTCCTCGATTCTTCTTCTTTTTCTCGCCTCCCTCGTCTCGTCTACTTTCTCCATTGTCACGAAGAACCAGAACAGAAGATTGTCGAACTCGCCAGAGTATGGCTTCTTCAGCCCGAACTCCTAAATCACACAAATTGTCGTGGAAACATTTTAATAGGTTGATATAACTTACAAATGATATCTAAATCCAGCCAATACCACACTCTTTCTCTCTCTCCCTCTCTCTCTCTTACTTTCTCTCTCTCCCTGTCTCTCTCTTACTTTCTCTCTCTCCCTGTCTCTCGCAAACCTGATACTCTCTCATGGCGTAGTAGATGGCTTCGATGGTAGCGAGATGGCTCTCGTCGTGGTTGTGCTGTGGCCGCCAGAAAGCAGTCGCGTAGCTTCGAAGGGAAACGCAGGGCAGTTCTAGAAAGTAAACAATAATACCACTGTCTTTGAAGCAAATAATGATTATATTTTCTTTGCAAAATATAACAACTGAAGAAGAAGATGGAGAAAGAGAACGTAGTCAAGCAGTGTGTTTCTTTGAGTGTCTCAGTTTTTGTGATAGAGGCAGAGAGAACGAGAAATAATGAGAGCATAAGGGTGAAAGCTTATGAAAATAAATGGAAGAGAGTGAAAAGAAACACAGTAATGAATTAAGTTGTGAATTAAACGGGACAGAAAATAAATTATACGCTTACTTACTTTTAATCTCTGGAAGACGTTGCATGACTCCGACCTGAAATAAATTCCTTGGATCCGGTGTCACTATCATAATTTGCGGTCTTTTTGCATTAAACATTGATTTTAAATCAGAAATGGAACGCACTACTTGCAAAATATCTCATAAATTTCATTTAACAGGAAGAAAAGCTAACTTGAAACCATGTGCAGTCAATAACGACGAATCGGGAGATTCGGCCACGAGAAGCAGTGAACTCTTCTATGGAGACAGCGGACGGAGAGGGGAAGACCAGGACCTGAAGGGAGGAGAGAGCAGATCAGAGACCCTTCCTCTCTCTCTATCTATCTCTCTCTCTCTCTCTGTCTCTCTCTCTACTTCAATTGTTCTCTAACCGTCCATCCATCTGCTCCACTTCCATCTCCGTAGTCTTCCATGTCGTCCGGAGCATCGAAGATCCGCGTCTCGCTGGGGGCAACAATCTAAATCAGAATGAAAATACTCTGTTCGAAAAGTAAAGCAAATGCAAATAAACGAATAGTTATATCTGTGTCAAAATGAACTTTAGCGTGAATGGCCGTGCTCTTTCCATTCTTCTCCTTCTTGTGCTTGATTACGTCCAGTGCACAAGGCAGCTGAAAGGTACAACTAAGTATCAGCTTTCAAGTTCAGGAGAGAATTCGAACGACATGGTGGAACGAATAGTTTATTATGATCAACAATTATTCTTTCCACCAAAATTAATTTTTCGATATAAATCTTCAGAAGTATCATCGATAATGATGAATCGGCAGTTAAACATGTCGCTCTCCTCAATTCTTTCCCTCTTGTTCTCCCGGCTCTCTTCCTCTTCCAATCTCAATCTCTCTCTCTCGCTCTTCCAATCTCTCTTTCTCTCTCCTCTCCCCTAATTACCTCAACTTTCGGTGAGTGTACACCCTCCATGAGAACTCGGCAGTCGTAGCAGAAGAACATGCGCATTCTGCTGCAGGAAGAACAGGCCTGAAAAGAAAAGAAAGTTGAATGCAAAAGTATTCGCCCATTCTACTAATAACCATAATAAAAACAGCATCGGTTCCAATAATATGAAGCATAATCTTCACTTTTCCATGATCACTCTTTATTGAATAAGGTGAGGCAATGTCGTTATGCTATAGTAACAGTGCAAATCTGACGAGTTTAGGAAGCATTTCTTGCATCGGCACATTGTTTTCCATTCGTCAACTCCATTTAATAATATTCACGCCGTAATAAATGGCGAGAATTAATAAAACATGAGAGAAACCAAGATCTTCATAGTGGAATTGGAATATCCCAATTCGGCTTCCGCCATCGAGTAATGGTAACCTGCTTCTCGAGGGAAGCCGACTTCTGCACAATGTCATTCGACGGAGAGAGGCCGGCAAGCGATTCTCTGCTCACTCGAGACATCGCGTCGCCTTGCAACGAAGAATCTGCACCTTTTCGCATTCTTGACTACAGTAACAGAACACCTACCAAACGGGATACTGTATGTATCAAACCGCCGGTATCCACACCCTAATCGCCGCCTTCCTGTCTCGCCATCATAATATATTCCATTCATCGTGTAAGCCACAACCCATTTCACGGTCAGAAAATTCGGATAAAATAGATTTTTATTCAATAAATTCAATATAGCATTTTAAAGCAAAAGAACGGAACAAATAAACGAGAAGGCCTATTTGGACGGCGTAAAAAATTTTAAAGCGTCATGTCTTCTCGGCTTGGAATGAATGACTGATCTGCCATCATGAGACTGCGCGGACACTTTCAAGCACAGCTAGAAGAAGAGCACGCGCGGAGAGGGAGCAGCAGGGTCTGGGACGGGAATTCAAATATAAACATACTAACAATACTCTTGCAAACAATCACGATGGAAATGGAAGGGATCAAGGGGTGGGAGGGGGGCATGGTGAATGGAGACTCCTTCTCAAGGAATGCGAGTGGCCCGGATTCATTCCATCTGGCATAAGTCTATGCTAGAATGGGAGGGATGGGGGCTTCTCTCATTGACAGGAGAAGAGATGAGGGAGGAATGAAGTGGGAGAGGGGGGAAGAGGAAGGAGGAATGCATTGCCTTCGGGGAGGTGTAAAGGCATCCTACTGCACACCTGGACAAACAAAATGCATCGAAATAACTCTGAGGATTCACGGCGACCAAGAGAAAGCAAGGCTGAGATATTACTGAAACGGCTCGAAAGGAGAAGAGCGGAGGAGCAGTTGAAATGCGGCCAAAATATGTGCATCGCAGAGGGAAGGCCTCCATCACAGACAACTTCAATCGAAAGAGTTCAGTCCTTCCATTCATAACAACGAAAAGAAGCGAAAGATACGGAACAGGTACAACTCTCACGAAACATCACAATTCCACTTGCACGGATTGAAAGCGCTCCTTGTTTTACAACTCGAGAAGTAAACAATCATAAGGGAGAAAAAGAGCGAGAGAACTTTAAACAATTCGGTCAGACACGTATGAAATGAGGGTAAAGAGACAAAGGCAAATACTTGAGAGGCCTACCGTAATCAATAAAAGGTACCGTAACTCTGAGGGGAGAGGGTACCCATTCACTGGGTGCTGTTCTTATCTCTCCGGCGGAAGAGGGTGGAAATGAGACGGTGGAAGCGTCCAGGGCGTGGCAGCGTTGGCTGCTGCCCTGGCGAGGGGGTCTCAATGTCAAGGATGACGTCACTTCCTGCAGGGGCTGCAGGGATACCACTGCTGGTGTTACTCGACGAGAGGGAAGCGGATTGTGGACGGGTGGGAGGAGCCTTCTCGGAAGTTTCAGCCGTGGGAAGAGTGGCCGATCCAGTTGCTGCCTCTTTCTTCATCGCCATGCCTGCGCTGTCCGAACGGCGGAAGCGAGCAGTCAGAAGTCTGAAGATGAAACGGTTCAAATATCAGTCATCAGCTAGAAAATACACTGTAAAATGGGGAAAAAAGAATTCTCTAGAATGTTATTCAATTGAATCGCTTGAATATTCTAAAACAGTAGAGTAAAAATGCCTCCTCTGGGAGTATACCAGATAGCGATGTCAATATTTCAAATATTCCAAAATTGAACATATTACTCGGCTGGAGGCGCCGGACGGAAGACGTCATCTTCATCGCCTTCCTCACTCGAGTCGTCGTCCGCTGCTATCATCTGTTTCATCGTGTCGAAAATGGCGCGAATCTTGAAGGGATCCGGATGTAAGGCAAGACCTGTAATCAATTATAGTTAATTGTATTTAAATAAAAAAATTGCGATGAAATGAAGAGAAAAAATTATTGGAGTAGATCTCTGGGATAAGTAGCAGCAAAACAGTACGAACCGGAAAGAGTACGTCTATTTAGTTACTTACTCTGGCATATAATTCGATGGGAAAAAGAGTTGTTGACCTGTGAGATGATGAAGACTTCCTCCATTGCCGGATGAGGAGGCTCCTCCTACAGCTCCAGATGAAGCAGCAGCAGCAAGGGGCATCGATGTACATGGGTAGTCATCGGGAGAGAGCACGTACGCAGCCGTGTAGTCACCACCACCAGGCACTGAAGAGGAAAGGAATAGAGAATGAGACAGGAGAGGGAAAGGGCCAGGGAAATAGAGAAACGGGAAAAGAAAGAGAGTAAAGCAGATAAGAAGGAGCACTAAAAAGAGCAACGTACTAGAATTGACAACACCGAGAATCTCCTCTCTGAGAGCGCTGCTTGAAGAGCAAGGGCTGTACTTCCAACACTGCGACCAACTGGGCGGGTGCAGCTAAATTAGTCGACAGTTTCAGAACTCTACTTTTTTGTAAATCCAGTACAAATAACTAGTAAAATGCTTTATCGTAAAACATGTTCAGAATAATCAACATTTTTCTTGATATCTGATATCTCACAATTTTGGAATATACTATAAGAAGAAGGTCCAACCCCGGAGCCTCTTTGTGTCCAGTGCTGCTGCATGGTGCCTGGCAGGGGCAGTTGGCATCCACACAGTTGGTGCTCTCTCCTCCTCCTGTTGCGCCCTCAGGACCCAGATTGGATGACGTCACATGGGCTACTGTAGTAACTGTCGCCGCGTTGTTCGCTCCGAGACTTCCACTGAGGGACTTGCTGTCCAAGACCGAGCCGGCAAGCGCCTGAAATCACTTCAAATAGATTTCTCGAAAAAAAAAATGTTTAAGAAAGACTTTCCGGAACGAAATATCCACAAAGCAAGAACTCCGAAAATATATACCTTAGTACTCGCAACATCTTCCGAGTACGACAGCGCCTCTGCAGCGGCTGAGCTCAGAGTGTGGACAGACTGTAAACAATAGATGCTAAAGTATGAAATCATGGGGGGAAAACACAAGCTCATGATGAATAATTCAAGTGTAAAATAAATATAGAAAGTAAAAACCTTATCATCAAAGTGACAATGGTAGTGTGACCCCGCCATGGCCTTTGTGCTTGCCTCTTCAAAGTTGGAGAGGACGCCACCTAAATGTGACGTAATTTGAAAGGAATATTGTAAGCTGCCAATTGGCATATACCACTCTCACAAAGTTAGGAGGTTAGTGCATACCACTCTCACAGCTCGGCCTGCGTCTTCTGCGTCGTCCTCCGTCATCGTTTGAGTCTTCTCCCAACGAAGTTACAGCGCCACTTAAATTAGGGGTTAAGATAAAATATTTAAATGAAAATATACATGTTCTAGCTTTCTGTAAGCATATTAAAGCCAGCAATTTTGGCGGGGAAAATATATTAGTATTTACTCACGATGCCTTGACTCCTCCCCTGGTGAAGAGGCTGCTCATGCCGGAGATGCCCGAGTGGATGGAAGTGACGGCAGCCAAACTTGCGCCATCTCCTCCCCCTCCTCTCGCTCCTTCCACTCCGCTTCCTCGCTCTGCTCTCTCTTCGAACAGCGAAGACCCGGACGAGAGAAGCTTCGCCTTCTCGTGTCCATCTAAGAAGCGATATTTACACGCCACTTCACACCGAGATAGAAGCATAAACTTTTGCATTATGTGCTTTTAAAACTTATTAAAAACAGTAATGCAGTAAAACCAACGAACCAGTTCTTCCAGCAGGATTTGTTGCCACTCCGCCAGTCCAGATCATATCATCACTGTCTCCAAAGTGCTGACCTCGGCCGTTTCGATCTGTTAGAATGATCAATTTGCAGATACATTCATCTTTTCAAACTTCTAAAGTATGGCAGAGACCCGAAAAATACGTTACTATGGAAAGGGCCAATAATAACCTCGATCCCTTCCTTCCATGATGCTGCAGCCGCCGTTGCGGCAGAGCGACAGGGGCACGACTCCGTAGACGTATGCCAGCATGATTGGCACTCCAACTCCTGTAGAATAAACGAATATAGAATATTCTATCAGCTAAACGAATATTTTAGAATATTCTACTAAATGCTCCCGTAGAATAAACCAATATATAATTTACTAATAACCAAATAAATGTTTTAGAATATTCCATTGAACGCTCCTGCAGAATAAACCAATTTATAGTTTACTAATAGCTAAACTACTAAAACGGCCGACTCTCTCAAAAAGAAAATAAATTTGGGAATAAGATAGGTGACTGACCAACTGCCATAACGGCGAGGACCGGACTGACGACAAGTGAGCCAGCCACGCAGACTGCAGTCACAATGCGACGCTTGGCACGAGTGTGGTGGATGAAGCGGTGGTGCACTTTCCTGAAAGAAAGCATGAAAGGATATATGCATTCGAATAGAAGGCAGACCAGTTGTATCAAATGATTTACTCACCTTCCAACAAGAACAGGCACTCCGAAAATGATGCCAGGAACGCTTAGACCTGAAATATTTGGTTCACTATCCATTAGATATAATGTGGCACAAATGAAACTTGAAAAAATACAAAATATTGATCCATGAAGCACAATTCTTTCTTACTTCGTTATCTCTCCCTGACAATTAAGCAGATCCATGTGCATTGTAACACGAATCATTACTATCTGCTTTCTCTACCTGGAACACTTTCCCTGTTTTGCATTCTCCTCACCTTTCCTACTTATTTTTCTCCTACACGTTCTCAGTTTCCTCAACTATAATGACCTAGTTCCTTATTGTCTTTCTCTCTTCTTCCCTGCCACAAACCAGCAATGAGCGCAATGCCGAGTGGTGCTCCAATGAGAGTGCCCAGTTGCCAGAGAAGCTTCTTCTTCCTGGTCCACGGCTTCTTTCCCCAGAAAGTACAGCCGGTCGGACTGAATTACAAGCATTTCTATGTTCAAGAAGGCAGATGAAGAAGTTAATTTGGTTGTCAGTCTAGCATTCCACTTTACAGTATGGATGGATAACCAACCTAAGGTAGTGTAGATCGGATATCTCCTTGAGACAGAGCCAGCAGAATTCCGTGGAGCACATGGTGCACACCATGTGGTTGCACGAGCCGTCGTCCATCTTCACGATGTAGGCGTGGCAGCGAGGGCACGGCTTCAGATCGCCAGCTGCAATCTTTTATCTTTTTCTTTTATCTGTCAACCACAATTGGCTGGCTATTTATAATATTATTGATTCAGATCAAAATAAGAAATACGGAATGCGAACAGAAGAAATTAGTATAAAAGTAAAATAACTCAAATATATAGTAACTATGGAATAAGCCAAAAAAGAGTAAGTGCTAACGTTTAAGTACGGTAGCTTCGCTGCTCTGCCGACTGCTGATACGTCTCACTTGCGCCCCATCCAGTCGCTTCTTCTTCGATCGATAACCACTTCCGCGCTCGCTGCCGCTTCCTGACAATTACTTGCTTTGGACAAGGCAATTTATCGTTTTCGACATTCCACTAAACATAAACAGCAGAGTGGTGAAAAATATGCAATCTCGGCCTAGAATCTAGGTATTTTAACACAAGATTGGTTCTTAAAACGAAAATAAACTAACTTCCGGGCAGGTTGATTCCGCCGCGTAATCGGCGTGCCTCATCGCAGGTCGCATTCGCATGCCAAACATCCTCAAATTGACAGATTTCATAAATTAAATGAATAATTGAAGAAATTAACCAATATAATAATAGCAATAAGAATTGCTCTACTACAGCAAACTAAGTAATTACAGAATTCATGTCAAATCCAATTGTAAAAGAATGCAATACCTTGCAATGGTAGCAGAAGAGTGTTCCGCATTTTTCCCTCTCGCAACGCAACTGAGGGCAAGCCGCGCAAGAACTTGCAATGACCGCGTAGCTAAATTTTCTCAGTTATATTTTTTCCATGAAGTTCCTTCCGCTTACCATTAGAGAGTTGACATCTACTGTTGCTAAATTTATTGTTTTTGCGGGCATCTAACTCCTAAATAAACATTTAAAAAATGCTCAAGCTTTTTGGAACTAAATTTTGGGATATACGAATTCATCCAGATTAACAAAAGTACAGAAATTCCTCTAGCTCCTTTATGTAAAACCGGAACTGAAAATATAAGTAACCTGCAATCAGGAGCAGGGCACCAGCGCGTGTCCTGTTCACCGATAAGATAGCGCCGCAGACTGAATTCCTCGTACTTGGCAACGAACTCTAGAATGAAGAGAGCTTCTTATATTAGAAAACGAACAAAATATTACAAACTAAGCAGTCACTACTATTCCTTAAAGTAATACTCAAACTTTAATTGTTGAAATAGAAAAAAAAAGAATGAAACCATCGCCAAGTGGTCGGAGAAGCATGTGAACATCGGCAGGATGAAGATTCGCTGGACACTCCGGGCATGAGACTTCCACGCGATTCTCCATCACTTCCAGGCGGACATACTGTAATGGTTACTATGATTACAGTAATGTAGATCCATTACTCGATTCAGACGGGATGGACTAACAAACTCAACCATTCTTTTTTAACAGAGGGCAGCAGCATTGCATATGCGCTGTATTCAAACACATGATTATCGCAGCAAAGGCACGTTTCCAGATTAAAGTAGTCATTCAAGTGAGTACGAAAGAGTACTTGATCTGCACTTACACGATTACCTAGTTTAATGCACTTCTAATAAAACGAGTAAATTTAGCCCGCTTCATCCATTCACACTTCTTACTAGCACACGATGGTCGACGGCTTTCACTTGCATTGTTCCAATAAACCTTTTCTGGAATATTCCACTATTGATCATTTCCATCAGCTTCTACAGGAATATTCTATAAGCTTCTTCTGGAATATTCCAATATTGTATGATCCTTCTGTTCAAATGGAAGAATGAGATTAACTAACATGTGTCAAGCAATACGTGCAACTCTGATGTTCGCAACCGATGAGGCGAGGGAAGGCAGCCTCTGGTCGGCGCACAAAGCACAGAGGACACTCGCGCATCTGCATCACAATGACGATTAATAATTTAAGAAAAACCCCATAAACATCGAACAAATTTTTTTTAGTGTAAATAAGTTTAACATCCAAGAGTTTTCACAGTTCTGCAAAGAAAAGAGGCATTTCAAAGTAATATCATCGCGTGCCTCTTTCTGGGGATTTCACAACCTTTTCCTGATGCTTCACGAGTTAAAAATTAAATAGAGCAGCTGACCTTCTTCTCGTCCATGTTATCGTCGCCAAGCAGCGTCTCTCCTGCGTCTTGGTCGTCCTCTCTCAGAAGGTCGGCGTGACCGAACCTGAATTAGCGTAAGATTCACCAGTTTGTTCGTATAAACCAAAAATTGAACTTGTTGCACTCTAGCGATAATCAACAGAAAATTATAAAAACCAATGTTTGTTTTATTTAAATAAATATAAACAATCTCTCTCAAATGCTCGAATAGATTCTCGGAAAAGTAAGTGAAAGACATTGCTAGGCAAAGGTTCGTCTACTAATGGAAGTAATGCTCAGTTGCTAGCAAAAGAGGCCGACACCTGCAGAAAGAAAACCTAGGAAACTATAGACAGATGTTGCACACCACACAGACTTTCCGAACTTTTGGCAGCTTATAACATCGATATGGCAAAAAACATGGATTAGAGTAAGTAGAAAGCCAAGAATAAGAAAAAGAAAACCGCAAACAGAGGACCGGAACCTAAACAACAGGGCGGCTACTCCTAAATGCATTCTCTTAGCCGCGCCCTTCAAGTCCATAAAATGACAAACGAGTGCGCTAATACGGAAAAGGACTTTGGAAAAACGAAAGTCCTCGCTTCTTTGGAAACAGAAAGAATACAAGCGCAAAAGGAGAAATGAAAAGGCTCCATATGGCAAGAGACCGAGAAATGAGTAATCGAAGGATTGTTTTTACGTTTTCCTTCTTCTTACTGCTCACAAGTCAATAAGGCCCGCGATTTGAACTTTCCAAAAGGAACATTTATATCAAACGCTCAGTCAAACCTTTCCTGGCTGCAAGTTCGCCAGTGAATAATCGGCATATTGCACATTCCAAAATTGCGACCTTTTAGCTCTAAAGACTCCGGCCAAAGGCTTTTGTTTCTTGCCTTTGTCCATCGGCAAGCAGAGTGGCAATTTTAGCCTTCCGCCATGTCCTATATCAGCAAGCTTCTTTCATGCAAGAGGAAAATGGAAGCAGGGAATGGAAAGGGAAAGCGAGTTCATCAAGGTTTGCCTCAGAGAGCGTGGAACACAGATAGAAAGTAAGCGTGGGTGTAGCAAATGCTGCACTAATGTGTGGGTTTCTACTAAGAGCAATGATTGAGGGGATAGATACCTTTTGACAAGCCTTCTAATTAGGATGACACTCAAGGCATATGACAGGAAGTGAAGGCAGATGTGATAACAGCGGGTGAATAAAAGAGAACGGCGTTGAGAACAAATAATAGCGAGAGAACGGTACTAAGTGACATTACAGTGCAATGACAACAGAATGACAGAGCATGAGCCGACGCGAGTATTGCCTATGAAAAGTGGAATGATTACGCGTTGGCCATTTAGAAACCGCTCTAAATGACATCAGAACTCGACCAATGTAGGACGCTGTCCCCGCAACAACCTGTCGGACCAGAAGTATGCAAGGGTTCTCAAGCGTTTCAAGATAAGTGTGTCAACGCAGCAACTTCCGGAAAGCTGCTTTCGACCAAAGGTCTGACTGGATTCGCTAGAAAGGGGCAAAATCGCAGATGAGATTGACACCCCCTGACCACGGCCAGAGTCTCTACATCTCTAACGAATGGGAGGACTCTCGTAACTTCACTTTAATTCCTCTAACTCCTCCCCTCTCTCCTCTTCCCTATCTTGTTTTCGTATCAAAACCATGACACATCTCTGTTAGTCTTTGCCCGTCATCAACTTCCCATGACACAGTCTGTCTACGTGTTGGAGAGCAGGGCAAGTAGGAAACATGCCTCTCCGACACTACTTCAAGCTCGCGTCTTCCCTCCAATTATTCATTCACGGGTATACATACCTCAAACATCTTGGAAACAATTTCCAAATATAACATATGAGATACCGACATCTTGAGACATCATCAACATCTGATGTTGAAATAACAAAGTCGAGAGAAACATTGGAAAAGCTCTTGTTGAAGGAGAAGATAAGATGCGATTAGCATCGGAAACAAGTGATGAGTCTCGTGAGTGAGATATCCTAGGGAAGGCTGTGAAGCAAGGGATGATGAGAGAGAGAGACAGAGAGAGAGAGAGAGAGAGAGAGAGAGAGAGAGAGATGATCAAGCCTCTTGATATAACTCTGGGAAGACAATGCTCACCATCAAGCAAGCGACTGGGGTGGGGAAGAGGGAGGGAGCGACCGCCATTCTGCATGAGACAGACAAATAGTCTAGACACGACAATGGAGAGAGAGAGAAGAGAGAGAGAGGGGAGAAAGAAAGAGAAAGACGAACACGTCGAGTGACGTTCCTTCCTTCCGGATCAGGTCTACGCCCTTCAGGGAGGGAGAGGCGAAGATAGAGGGAGAGGGGAAGAGAGAAAGAGGGAGGGAGAGAGAGGGAGAGAGAAAGAGGGAGGGAGAGACAGTCAGACAGACAGCGATAAGAACGTCCCAGTGAAGAGAAATAGATAGAAATGGTAAATAGGATGTAAGAGCGAGCGCTCTGAGTATACAAACGTAATTAAAGAGCAAGCGTAGTGTTGCGTTCGGCCGATGGATACGAAAACCTTTAGAACTTTCCTCAATAACAATAATATATAAAATCCTTCTTGGAAGTGAAATTCGAGCTAAATTCGGCTGGTATGGAGAAATAGAAAAGATGCTTGCAAAGAAAAGGGAAGAGCGTCTTCAATCAGTCAATTAGTGAACATGCACAAATCTAAGAAGGCTTGAAAAAGAGGGAGTTCCGTCCCACTCCGAAATATTTCATGGTGGAATCAGTGGAGAAAGGCCGAGAAGTAGCAGTGGAGAGGGGAAGTTTGCAAGGCGGGTCGGCTATTTCTTTCCATCGCGC
>CALZFC010000080.1:725000-732500 GCA_945643635.1 Allodiplogaster sudhausi
ACAAACACTTACTAACATCTTGCTTGCAAACTCAGAGAAAGCATTTCAGCCAAGTGGATATCTATCAACAACTTGCTCGTTTATTGCACCTAATTTGCTCTAGGATATAAAAGAGAAAGATTTGGTGATGGTGCAATGTTCGCATTTACTTAGACGAGAAAGAGAGAGAGAGAGAGAGAGAGAGAGAGAGAGAGAGGGAAAGAGGGAGAAAGGAAGAAAGTGATAAGTGATGCAGGGTGGGTGGGAACTGAAGTGTGAAAACTTGATGACGTTTCAAGCTAAACTGATTAAAGGAAAGACAATATCTAAAATGATGTCATCCAGAGATACCATTCAAGGTAAACTATTAAGAAGGGACTAATAATTTTAAATCAGTTATGAAAATATGTTCAAGTCGCGCCAGGGATCCTCACTTTCTTCCAATCTCTCTTTGTCAGTCATCTCCCAATCTGAAATGCCTTTTTGTCTTCTCTCTCTCTTTCTCTCTCGCTCCCCACCTGGGGACTCCACACTGCCTAAACACTCAAGACGCATTGACGCAATTCCGGCTGGTGAGAGAGAGAGAGAGAGAGAGAGAGAGAGAGAGAGGAAGATGGTGAGAAAATGGAGAAAGAGAGATTGAGGAATTGAAATACGAACAGCTCCTGGCCTATCCTCTCCTGCTTTCTCTCTCAATCTTTCCCTCCTCTCTCTCTCTCTCTCTCTCTCTCTCCCCTTGCACGACATTCCTCTCCTTCATTCACGCGTGCAGAGGCGCATTCTAAAATTGCGTGCAAACGAACGTCCCGCGTTCGAAAAGTCAGGAATAGAAGTGTTATTTTGCCATGCTCGAGACATGATCTGGTGATGATTATTCGCTTTTCCGATCTTAATTCGAATAACGAAATTCTATTTCTACTCCTGGAGTGCAAGCGCACTGAAAGAATAAAAAAGACGACCAGATTATAGACAATCTTAAATTTGAATAATCGCATCTGATTCGTGAATCTGAGATAGGGGTTACTGTCTAAGGAAGAAAAAAAAACGATATGACTAATTCGATCAAAGATTCGTAGCTGGACGATTTCAGCGAGTGAATTATGCCAGTAATGTAAGCTGCTCTAAGCTGGAAATCCCATCAGCGATGAACATGATTACCGAAGAGAGACACAGAATGGTTTGCACAGCAACGAGAACGTGACTGGAGACGACTGGGATTGCCAGCAAATAGAGATTGGGAAACATAGAGATATACAGAGAGAGAACAAAAGAAAGAGAGCAGACGAGAGAGGGAGAGAGAGATAGAGAGAGAGAGAGAGAGAGAGAGAGAGAGAGAGAGAGAGAGAATGAAGGGGTGGAGAAAACCAAGGAAAGAGCAGACAGAGATAGATAAACAAGAAAACGGAAGAGAGTCATCCCAGAAAGTGGGAAATGATATCGAGTTGCAAAATGCAGAAGAAGGAACATTAGAAAGTGACAGTGAGAAAGCGGGAAAATAAAGAACGTTTCGCTACACGTGAGAATGTGGCTCAAGGCAAGCAAATAAGATGTGGGAGGATGGCGAGAAAAGAGTAAAGAAGAATGAGAGAAGGCGAAGGAAACGGGCAGCAAACGAGGGACTTCAGATTTATAAGAGCTCTTGTAGAGGAGTTTCCACGCTAAGCGCGTGGCTTTAACGTCAATAGAAGAGTGAATGAGTCATCTAGTAGGGGAAATCTCTACATACCACGGGCAGTAATCGAGTTCATCGGATTTCAGGGAACAGGAGAACCTATTAACAGCCCCCATAACCATCGCGGAAAAGCAATTTGGTTGCATCAAGGGATAATAATCTCGTCGTTAACAATGGCCTAACATAGCATTTCCCTTTCATTCCTGTGGGCATATGACCAAACCACTCGTAACATAAATTCGCTACTTTCTAGCCAAATTCTCTCGATTCAGGGGTCCTGAATATACGAGATGTAAAATGGTCTAACAAATAAAAATTTAGGATGCCCTCTTGACTGCTTGATAAACTAGGATGCAGGGCACAAAGGCACCATCGATCAAGCGTCATACCAAACCTCTTCTTCTTTCTCAGTGTCCCTGATAATCTCGGAGAGGCAGCTCTGTCACTCTCTGTTTAGCAATCAAGTTTGCCTACCCTATCACCTGACTGATAGAAGACAACGGCTTTACTGTGACTGGACGAATCAAGTTGTTTCTATTGCGAGCACAGATGAGAGTCGGTTCAAACTTAGCTGGGAAAGTAAACTTGATCGTTAAATACTCTTAGATGTTTTGAGGGATTTACTGACCATGAGCGATGAAGGGGGAAGGGGAACAATGTAGTACTAACAGGTGAGTGACACTCATTCTAGTCTCCCTTGCTGGCTAGAACGGCTCTCTTGTTTACGTGACGAACCAGTCAGGAACGGTCAATTGACATGGACAGCAGACAAATTCAGCTGTGAAGCCAGTAAAGCGAAAGAAGCGCTGGGTAACCAGATCGATTGATTAATGGCCGTTGTTAAACATAGAGGAATGGAGAACGAAACTAGCAAAGAGAAGAGAAGAGAAGAGAAGAAAGATAGAGAAGAAGAGGGAGAGGGAAAGAAAAGTTCGGGGACAAATCAAAGCCACACAAAAACCCCTAAAGATCAAAAAAGCAGAAATGACCGATGGATCACATAACAGACAAATCAACTTCGAGTAGAAGTCTTCAACCCGCATAGGCTTCACGTTGCCAGTGTAGATTATTCGAAATATAAGCATGAGCAATTTAGAATATTCCAATTTGAAATCTAGTCCATAAATTGTGCAATTTAGAATATTCCAATTCGAAACCTAATAAATAACTTGTGCAAATTGTTATAATCTAATCAAGAAACGATACTCACCTGCCAAAGGGTCGGAGTGATCCGGTTGGCGAGGTGGACCGGCCACTTCCTCCAGATGCCATGACACCAGCGAGGCCTCCGGAAGACAGTTCGGTTGTCGACACGCTCCGGTCCCACTTTCCAGATGCTTAAGAAGAGAGAAGGCTTCTTTACAAATTCATATGCGCATTTAAATTCGAAAAAAAGAGCATGCAAAAAAGGGAAATGCCATTCGGTAGATAGGTTGGTGGCGGGCTACCTTTCTTCGAAAGCCACCCACGGTAGCGGTTTTCTGAAGAGTTAGCTGCTGCAGATGTAGACCAGCTACGCTTGGATGCAGATGACTCTGGAATAGGGTTATGTTTTTATTTTTTTTAAACTTCAATTAACCATATCGTAAATGGAAAGTTTTCATATGAAACTATATTCCTTTATTCTCTGGAATGATGGGTACTTATAATTGGAAGCCTAGTTCGCAAGCTATCACAATCAGCATACCTCGCCTGGTGACTTTCGGAGTTGTCTGAACGCGCTTCCTAACGTCGCCTTTCGAACGAGAAGAAGACCTGAAAGAATGAGAGAGTTACTCATTTGAATATTCAAAACTCACATATACATGTCTAGTGTTCTTTTAAGGACACTTTTTTTGTTTGATATAACTTTTTTCATAGTATTAAGCGGCAAAAGAAATGGAACACAGTCAATGGAACGATGTCAGTGACTCAGAAAATGGTAAGACTTGAAATGAAGAGAAAAAATCACCAGACTTTAGAAAAGTTTCTAATACAAACGGAACTAAAAAAAATGCCAGAGAAATAGAAAACGAAGGCGTGTCCTGCCGGGAAATTCATGATATGGATTATTCCTTGTGAAATTTTTATCACTAGAGGAGTCATGAATAACTTGATAAAATCACTTATACGCGTTTGAAAGAGGAGAGAAAAAAACCCAGCCACACAGGGAATGATAACAGACATGTCGTGGTCATCTCTCCCATTCAAACGTCATGATTTTGCTAAAGTGCAATGCTATCCCGGAATTAGGAAATTAGGTAGAAGTCGACTTCGCTGCATATCTTTTCTTTTCCTGATAACAGTGCGCATGGAATTCCACGGTTATTGAAGAGAATTGACGGAATCTGTTGTGAGTGAAAAAGTGGGAATGTGAAAGTGATAGAGAAAAAACGAAAATGACCGAGATATACAACAGTGGAAAATTGGGAATGAATGAAACAGTGAAGTAAGAAACATATTCAAGGAAAGCGCGGGAGTTTAATTTGATTGGAAAGCTGATAACGCTTTTCTGATGTTACCGCGAACGACGGGACAAAGTCCGCAGCTGCAAACAGAATAACACGCACTCTTCTGGTGTTCAATGCACTGGGAACACAGAGAATGATGAAGCGACATCTTCAACAAAGAAACCAGAAAAAAAAGGAAAAACAGCTTTAAGTCCTCCAAAACCCGTCCCCTAGTATGAGTGCAGGTTGTTAAAAAAAAGCATGAACCATTTTTAGACCTGGCGAGGGCTATTCGGGTTATTCGGAAACGGAGAATACTTTAAGGTTTCTAATAAGAAAATTATCCGCGATATAAGAAGCATGGTGGAAGAATATATCTCATCTGATCCTCTGCGTAGATAGAAGAAGCTCCACGAGCAATATGAATGAACAAACCACGTTGGAATATTCTAAGGTTGAAATAATCCTTGATTACTAGAAGAAAGTCTCAATTACTACGTTAAAGGAAGTATCCGGCGAATAATTATACAGTAGCGCTAGAGAATCAGTTTGAATGCGCGCGCTCATGCAGTTGCCTGTCGCTCGGTCGAGAGAGCATGTGAAATAAGAGGGCGGCTATGATCAATTTTTACGTTACTATCGCTCAGAATGTAATGAAAGAAAATCGCTCAAACTTTCGGGATATATGTTTTACGCCAAGATGAACTTATCCACATTGAACAAATCATGGGTTAATTATTCCCCGGATGCCTCCTTTAAGCCGCTTCCCCAATCTGCAATCCAAAGTTTCCAAGTACCAGATTATTCGAGTGCAGCTGATCAGAGAGAGAGAGTCATAACACTTATGAGCAAATACATTTTGTTTATCCAATTTCATGCAGCCAGCAAATCCACTGCTCTCGCACGGCAAATAAAACAAGTTTTCTCGCTCTGACCTCATCTTTGTTATTGCTGTCGTTCGAAAACGGCTTTGGATTCATTCACTGCCATATTACACAGATTGCTTCAGTATTTGTAGATAAGAAGATATTCCTGGGCAAATATGAAGTCCCCGAAATATATTTAAAAAAAATTATTTCAGCAGGTAAATTAAAAAGCAAACATCAGAAAAAAAACAAACTATTCCATATATATATCATTCCTAAGTATTAAAAGAATGGGAACGCGAAAATTTCAACGAGGTATACCGGAAATTGAAAAAAAAGCTTCTCAGTCAAAAAAAAATACATCCTCTAGTTCCACGAGCGTGATAAATCCAAGCGATATTTCACAATTGTTCTCATCTCGTCTCTCTTTGTTTTCTCATCTCCCTCTCTCTAACTCTCAAGCACATTCACCAAGTAATGCGCGCGTGAGGATATACAACTAAGGCGCCAATGATAAAGAAAATTTGAGTGGAATTTAACTCCGCCATGGAAATGATCACATGAACATCAAATGAATTGAGAAGAAAGTAAAGAGGAGATGAAAGAAAAGAAAGAGAAGGGGAGAGAGAAAGGAAAAGGCTAAGAAGAGTAGAACGAGGAAACAGGCTATCTGCAATGTAATGCAGAGTGAGGAACACAAGTGATGAAGAGAGAGAGAGAGGGAGAGAGAGAAAGAGAGAGAGAGAGAGAGAGAGAGAGAGAGAGGCTTAAGAAGTCCTGGAATGAAAGAGTTAAGGCCAGAGATGAGATCCTGAAATGAATATGAGACTACGGAGTTCATATCTATATCCGAGCACAGCTGGCGAGAAAGCATAAGCCAACGGAGAGAGGTCCGGATAGAAGATGACATCCAGTCACGAAAGAGTGAGAGAGAGAGAGAGAGAGAGGGAGAGAGAGAGGGAGGGAGGGAGGGAGAGAGAGAGAGAGCAAGAGAAAACGAGAGAGAAAGAGAGAGAGAGGTTGAGCGGAGCTGGTGAAGAGGACCTTGAGGGAGAGATAGAGCAGCAAGTTCACAATATATCTGCCTATCTTCATCTGGACATGTGATCTTAAGACAACCCTGGAGGTCTTTCTCCTGGATGTTCCTTTGCTATACACCACTTTCCACATTTCACCTTTTTAAAGGATATCATTGTTTCTCTTTTTTTTCCTTCTCTTTTCCTTCTCTTTTCCTCGACCTAAAACCACAAAACGGTCAGCCTTTTGGAGTGTTCTGCTGTGATGACTTCCTTGGAAACAAAAGTGGACTTGCCACAGGGAACGGAACGGAAATGAGTCTACCTCGTGCCAACACGTAAACGGAAGAAGTAAAGAGAATGAAACAGAGTAGCGAGGCTGGGGCAGGGATGGTGAGAGAGAGAGTGTGAGAGAGAGAGAGGGAGAGAGAGAGAGAGAGAGAGAGAGAGAGAGATGATCAAGCGAGATGAGAAGTCCCTAAGGTGCATGATTAGAGTCTCCATCTTTCCCAGCACACTTAAATGAGCTGAACTTTCTGTTACTTTCTCTCTTGTTCCTGTCTGAAATGGTTGTTGGAATCTCTGAACTCTAGGGAAGCCTAGTAAGCTTTAGAGAAGAGAGAACATCGAAAGGGGAGATGGGAATAACAGGAAATGAATGAATGCAGGCTAGGAATTCAGGCACGAGGCAATTCAGGAAGAGACAGACAGAGAAGAAGAGGGAGGAAGAGAGAGAAAGGGAAGATGAAAGGGAAGAAGGAGACAGCATAACTAAGACAGGAAACGAATGAATGGGCAAGAACAAAATATGCAATGGAGCCAAGTAGAAGGTACAATAAATAAAGCAGAGAAACAGAAAGATGAGAAGACGGAGTGAATGCTTGCTACAAACAATCAGCATGAACTAGCATGAAAATAGCAAGAGCTGAATTATCCAACATTCTCCGCTATACTTGTTTGTAATAACAACTTGTAAATGGCTTCTGAGTAGCACTCAAGATGTAAATATTACTCAGGGGAAAAAAGGGTGGTCCGAGGGTCCAACAAAAGTGGGTGGGTATGACCTCCGAAGGCCTCGAAAAATAGGGTGGGTAAGTCAAAACTATAATTTTTTTGAAGAAAAATGGTGGGTAAGCCAGAAATTTTATGTTTCGGGTCTCAAAAATTGCGTGAGTAGCCCGGTTCGGACCACCCCAAGTATCTAAGTCTGTTTTAATGCACTCCACAAATAATTTTTAAAAACAGCAGGAAACAATTTCATACGAAGCAAAAAATATCAGTAGGAAATGCAAACGATTCCTATCCATCCATGCGGTTTCATGCACCATAAATGAATTATATGCTTTGGTCTGCAAAAAGAATAGTAATATCATAGTCGGATCAGGAACATGGAATATGAAATATGACCTAAACATATATTTTCCACAACAGCATGCATACTATTGGTTTGCCTACATAAAATGTTGGAATATACCACTGAGACAAATCATTAAAAGAAACAACAAGAAAAAATGGGAAAGGCAAATAATTAAATTCCG